>RJWJ010015405.1:0-36256 GCA_004363605.1 Indri indri | reverse complement strand
TAAAAAAAAAAAAAAAAGAAATGCTTCAAGTTAGACAGCATTTCTTAATCAAGATGGAGTATAGATTAGTAGTTCAGTCATGGCCTCTAGAGTCAAGAGATCCAAATTTTAGTCCCAGGTCTGCCATCTATGGTTCGACTTTGAGGGAGTTATTTTGCTTGTCTAAATCTTAAGATCTTTTATTCATGTAATAATAAGATATCCTCACAAAACTTTATTGAAAAGTGATGAAATTATATGATAGACCATAGCATCATGACTAGCATATCATCAGCTTTTAACAAATGTTAAGTAGTAGTATTCTAACTGGCAATATTTTTACATGTAGCCTAGTTTTGAGTTCAGGTTACTGTACTATCTCATGACATGTATTTCCCCTCATTTCATGGAAGGTTTTGTACATCTGGAAATGCATCACCCAATCTCCTTCAAGGAAGGACTTGCTGCCCAGTTACAGGCGGAACAGGCAGCAGACTGCAGACATCTCCAACTTTCAGCTCCAGCAGGGTTTGCCTCAGCTGCAGAACCACCTTGCCCTGGTCATGCCATTCTAAGACAGCCTGCATGAAATGACTGGATGTGGGGGATTACTAAGGCCCAGTCATTTTGTTCCAATGTGGGACAACCGAAACAGGCAATACCTTTTCCAGAGCCCCTAGCAAGGGAGGACCTGCGTCACAGTTTGACTTCTCCCCTGCCCAATCCTCCTTCTCTCATTCACATGCGCTTATCCTTGCCATCCTACATCTCAAGCTCTGTTTCGGTATCTGCTTCTGGAGAACCCATCTTGTGACAGATGATGTTGTTGAATGTACAGCGGGAATCAACTTATATTGCATCTGCTCCATCCGTTCTGTTTCCCCCATCAACAATCAAACAAATAAATAAATAAGCAAAGAACAATAATTTTCTTTAACTTGATTTGTACTTAAGAATCCCTCTGTGTTACTTGGAAGTTACCACTTTCTTTTCTAAGAACTAACAATGCATTTATTGAATGCTTCTTATAACCTTCCACTCCATTCCATTCCCTTCTCACTGCTCAGGTTTGGCCCTTCACCCTTGTTTGTACTAGTTTCCTAGGGCATCCATAACAAAATACCACAGACCAGCAGGCTTAAACAACAGAAATTTATATCGTCACAGTTCTGGAAGCTAGAAGTTCAAGATCAAGGTGTCAGTAGGGTCGGTATCATTCTGAGTCTGAGGCCTCTTTCCTTGGCTATTCAGTGGCTGTCTTCTCCCTGTGTCTTCCTATGGTGTTCCCTTTGTGTTTATTTGTGTCCCTATCTCCTCTTCCTATAAAGGTACCAGTAATATTGAATCAGAGTTTACCTGTGTGACTTCATTTTACCTTAATTACCTCTAAAAGCCTTATCTTTAAGTTCAGTCACATTCTGAGGTACTGGGTGTTAGGACTTCAACGTATGAAATTGGGAGAGACATAATTCAGCCCATAAAGATCCTCTATAATAGAAAATCTCAAAGATGGCCTCAGTAATCCTAGCTTGCTGCTGTTCATATCCTTGTGTAATCTATTCCTCTTAAAATATGGGTTGGACCTGGTGATTTGCTTCTAATGAAAAGTATATGGCAAAATTGATAAAAGGTCACTTTTGGGATTATGTTACAAAAAAAACTGTGGCTCCTCCTTTGGGCACCATCTCTTATGCTAAGGAAAGGCATCGGCCATGTTGTAAGTTACCCTACAGAGATGCTCACATGGCAAGGAAGTGATGTTTCCAGCCTATAGACAGCATGGATCTGGGGCCTGCAAACAGCCATGTGAATGAACTTGGAAGTGGATCCTCTCTGAGTCAAGCCTTGCAATGATTGCAGCCCAGGCCAAAAACTTGCTTTCAGCCTCATTGCAGACCTTGAGCCAGAAGCACCTGGCTTAATCATACCAGGATTACTGACCCATAGAAACCGAGATAAAAATGTTTGGTATTTTAAACCACTAATTTTTAGGGTAATCTGTTATCCAGCAATGGATAACTAATACATCATCTCTCATCCTCACCCACACTACCACAATAGCCTTCTAATCATCACTCTGCCCACATGCTCACCCTAGTATATCCTCCATACAGTGTTAGAATTATTTTGGCACAGGTTAAACTGTGTCATTTTCCAACATTAAAAAAATTCAATAACTCGTAATTGTCTGTTGATTAAACTTCAGACTTGATATGGCTCTTCAAAATCTGTTCTCAATCTATTTTTACCATAGTGTCTTCCATTATGTCCTTTATGAATGCTACTATGCTCCATTCAGAACAAAACAACTGAAATTTTTTATTTTATGTTATAATCTCAGTTGAAGATAATGATACATACTTCTCCTCCTACCAAATTTCTTATCTTTCAAGGAAAATGTCAAATACCCCATTCTTACAAATGGTCCGCAGTTAACTTCCATGGGAATGCATCTCCCCTCCTTTCTGTCCTTCCCCTATGCATCCAATTGTATCTCAGCTACATCTATTAATTGGCCTTGCCTTATAGGCTAGGATTTCTACATGTGTTTGCCTGTGAAGGCACACCTGAAGAGATAAATTCTACCTTAATCTTCTTTGTCCATATTCCCAACAGTGTGTCTTGCTCATGGTAGGTGCTCACCAGTAAGCAGTAAATCGATCCAATTAATTATAAAATTATCTTGGAAATAGATTTGTCTACTCCTTGCTCTCTGGAGTAAAATGTTAACGACATTCCACAGCACAACCATTTTATACCTAAGCTTGAGCTCCTTTTCACCCTACTAAGTATAAGATTTATTTTTCTATTCCAACCAGCCTCGGAGTTAAGGGAAGTCAAATGGAAAGAGGAGAGGGATGTATATTGAAAAGGCGGAAGGAAGATCACAGGAGAGAAAGATTTTTTTCATCTGCCAAAAATCAGCATGGTGGTGGGAAAAAAATCTAAAAAAATAGTAGAAGGATATTTAATGTAAGATAAACCTGGGTACAAATACCAGGGTCAATCCTTTTAACTTGAGGTCCTTTGGCCTCAATTTATTCAACTGGAAAAGTAACAATAATAATAATAATAACAACATCTTCTATGTAAGTTTTTGAAGGTGAAATGATATAACCTGGTTGAGACATTCTACAATAATGGGTGTTCTTTCACTTCATACCCCTGCATGGTCTTGGAACTTCATTTCACTTCCAGTTGCTTCAAATCCTGTTCAATAACAACCAAAGGGGTCTAAGAAATAAGCAAGAAATAAATGACAGTGAAAGGAAGATTATGAGACAAAGTGAAGAAGAGGAGAAGCAGTTGTCAGAAAAAAAGAAAAGAGGACATAATGAAATATGCACAGATTTGTTGCGTTATTTATTCAGTTCACTTTCCCCAGCATGATATGGAAACTCTTCAGTAACATGGAGTAATTATGGAGACACAATTACATGTAGAGAAGGTGTGATAGCAAAGTAAACCATCATTAAATCTTTGTCATGACCCATTGTAGCTTCAGAAAACCCACTGTAACTATTTTAAAACAATCTGGAGTGGTGAGTTCAATCTGCCAGCTAATTTCCCTGATTTCATGGAGAATTTAAATCAATGCAGTACACATCACATCACATAGCTTCTTTACTGTAATTTTCAAGAAAATATCCCAAGCTTTATACTTTAAGGGGCCCCCAGAGAAATACTGCAAGTTCATCTTCCCCCATAAAGACTGATAGAGCTTGGTACCCGGAGGCTGCATAGTTCTCAAGAGAGCAAATCTTCAGTGTTTTGGTGTCTAGTTTGAGGAATATGAAGTAAGAATTGACTACAGGTATAGCTCTACGTTCTCCAAACCGTCTTATTCCATCTTTTCTGGTGCACGTCATGCTGCACTATTGAATTATTGCTCCTTTTTTCACTCTAACATCAGATTTTTTTTTCAGATAAAATAGACTATTCTGTTTAAATGGCACATTCTACTCTAAAAATGGAAACCTCAGAGAAATATGCTATATGAAGAATCATAAAATTGACATTTTTAAAAAACTCATTTCTCCTGCCACAAGCACAAAATCTTCAAGGTGATCACAGGAAAAAATATTCTATCTCATAAATGAAATAGCATACTTACCTTTTTATGGATGACAAGATTAAACAACTTATAAACCAGAAAAAGATATTTCATGGAGAACTTCAGAAAGGAGCTATAACTTCCAATGCTAAACCTATTATATTTCATTAAGAAACATCATAAATTGGTGTATCTTATCTCTAAAAGTTTGAAAGTTGTCAGGCAGTTTCCCGAGCACCTGCATCCTGCTGACACCACCTAAACTCCTAACAGCAAGAGGAGCTAGGCCAAGATGGACCAGTCAAAGGAAAGACAACAAGTTCTGAGCTCCAAGACGAAACTCATCTAATGTATGACTGAAATATTGTCTTAAGACAGACAATGGAATTGTGCTAATATAACGAAGGAAACAAATAGCTTTCCTAGAATAAGCAATTATTTCTTTTGATCTTCTATACTCTAGCCATACTCCCAAGGAACTTGATCAAATTTTCTGAACTTTGGTTGTCAATAATTTCTATTCATAATCCATATCCTTGCCTTCTATAAAAAATGCAAATTTTGCTATAGGACTGACAATAGGGGTATACCTACTATTAAAATGTCGAGATACATTTTTCCTCCTGAAAAAAAGAACCCCTACTTGGAGTCCCCAGAGTGGCCCAGTCCCCAGGAACCTCTGAATCGTTCCACATGCCAGCACCTGAAGAGTTAATGTCTGGCATCATGGTGGGATGTGCCCTGCACCCCTACTTCAGCACCCTGCAGCTGGTATCCTTCCTGATTGATGGGTTCTTGGCTTTCATTGCTAAGTATGTTAAATATTAGCCCTGTTTAAAGGATCTCAAAAGATAATGGGAGTGAATTAAGTAGATGGGTGTAATACAACAAGAGGTAATGGGAAATGTGGGAAATTAGAGAGCTTCCGCCCCTTAAAGAAGCAGCAGTTGCTATGTAGCTGTGGAAGATGGTTGCCACGTGGGCATGCAGGGCATGCTTAATCTTCCGATATTTCAAAAGAAGCTAGAAATTGTGATTTTTTTTTGAGAAATCTCCCAACTTTTTAACATTGAAAATTAATATAGACGTTTGAAACATACTGCATGGGCCAAAGCAAACCAGGTGCAGTCCCTGGGTCATGAGTTTGCAACCTCTGCTTTAGATGTCTGGAGTTTTCGTGGCCTTGTCAGCTTTTTTATTGTCACCCTTGAAGCAAGCCAGGGGAAAAAATATGGCACTCTTAACAATGTAATTATCAGTAATTTCAAATCAGAACTTTGAAACAACTAAAATTGTTAATCATATCAAAATGCTTTTTTTTTTCTGTATTTTGAGTTTTGCCAAACATTATCAAGTACATTGACTCAGATTTTTCTCATGGGCAGGGTGAGTATTATTAAGGATTTTTTTACAATTGAAGAAAATGGATCCAGAAAGATTACAGAAATCGCCTAACATCACCCAAATATATGGCAGAACTAGGTCCCGAATTGAGCACCAGTGGATTTATGCCTTCAAAACTTTCTTTAAATTGTTTATCCTACCCTCAACTTCATTTATTCCAGGCATAATCCCAGACAATTGCCCATAGTAATAACTTTTTAGATTTTATTTTTCACACTAATTTAAAATTATCCATGATATTTATATATATCATATATATATGATATATACATATACACATCACTTATTAAAGGGCAAAAAAATAGATAGATTGAATTATTGTTCTTAATTCTTTAATAAAATTATACATCAAACTCATTACCATGTGCCTGTGTAAGGCTTCCCACTGTGGTCAGTGAACATTTCCCTGATGAATTGATAAGCAGCCTGACCAATTTCTTTGGCAAAGGATAGGAGTAGAAGTGACATTGTACCAGTTCCTAGCTGATGGGTTAAGAGGCATCATGTGTTTCCTCTCTCCCTCTCTCTCTCTCTGTCTCCCCCACCCCCGCCCCCGCCCTGGACCCTTACAATCTACTGTAAGAGGAGCACGTCACATTTCTCCTCTCCTCCTGATACGGCCCAGGTGGAGTAGACCCAGACCTGACCTGAAGCTTGGAGCCAAGCCCAGCCTAACTCAGCCAAGATCGGAAAAACCGTAGATGACCTACTGGTCCATGAGTAAGAAAAACAAATATGTGTTGATACAAGCTAATGAAATTGGAGGGGGAGTTGTTTGTCATGCAGCATTACTGCAACTAACTATACCTGGCAACTACACTGTTACAATCGTCTTACTGAAAATAGTAATTTCCATGTTTAGACCTTTGAAAATTTGTATCAACAACAGAGAAAATTCCAGAAATAGCTCCACAAGCAGAATACATGCTTTTGGAAAATGATGTTCTTTTACCTTCTAGATTAGTACTCCTAAAGACAATTAGATAAGGCTCCAAATAAAGAAAATGAAATGAAAAGAAAACCATGCTTCCATAGGAATGTAATAAAATTGAGACATCAGATGATTAATGCCCTTTGAAAACAATGGTATTCAAGTATTCTTGCTGATCCTGGACAAGATTGACCACTATTAAAGAAACAGATTTGTGAATTCCCTTGTTTGCAAAACAAAAACAAAAAAGCACACCTTCATTTCTTTACTGTTTGAATTATTTCCGATTCCAACTGAATGAAACAAGAATTTTCCCTCTTTTGCTTTTAAAAGATATCTTGAAATGAGATGAAAATTGTGTCTCCGAGGATCCAAGAAAAAAATTCATAGTTGTATTTAACCTTGGCTATGCTTTAGAATTGCCTAGGAAGCTTTTTAAAAATACAGATGACTATAACTCTCTCCCAGAAATTCTGATTTAATCAGTTTGGGTGAGGATAGGGCCAAGGGACATGGTGATACACCTCCCTAGGTGATTTTAATATGCAACCAGAGTTGAAAATCACTGTCCTTATTAATAAAAATATCCTTACAATAAAAGATAACATATTTCCAATTTAATTACATGTGGTGTTTGTTTTTTCATTTTTGTAATACTTCACTTAGAAGAATGGGCTCCAGTTCCATCCAGGATAATACAAGAGGTATTAGTTCACCATTGTGTTTTATGGCTGAGTTGTACTTCATGATATACATATACCACATTTTATTAATCCACTCATGTATTGATGGGCACTTGGGCTGATTCCACATCTTTGCAATTGTGAATTGTGCTGCTATAATTGATCAACGCTTATGTGCACATATGAAAGTAACATTCATCGAGTGTCAGGCAGTTGGGAAGGAGGAGGATGGCATGGGCAAACTCACAGCTAATAGGTGCAGTATGAACTTTCTAGGGGATGGGCACGCTTGTAGCTCTGACTTGGGTAGTGCAAAGGCAATATATATAACCAAAGTGTTTTTACCCCGTAATATTCTGAAATATATTAAAAAATAAATTCTGCTTCTGTCAAAAAAAAAGATAACATTTTTCCAAATTTTTATAGTGGCAAAATATACATAACATAAAATTTACCATCTTAACTGTTTTTAAGTGTATAGTTCAGTGGTATTAAATACATTTATAATATGCAACCATCACCCCATCCATCTACCCAACTCTTTTCATCTTGTAAAACTAAAACTCTGTGCCCATTAAATAACTCCCCTCTTCCCCCTCCCTCTAGCCCCTGCAAGCACCATTCTACTTTTCTATTTTCTGTCTATAATTTTGACTATTCTAAATACCTCATATAAATGGAATCATACAGTATTTGTTCTTTTGTCACTAGCACATTTCATTTAACATGATATACTCAAGGTTCACCCATATTATAGTATATCTCAGAATTTCCTTTATTTTTAAGGCTGAATAATATTCCATTGTGTGTATCTAACATGTTTTGTGTATCTATTGGTCTGTCAGTGATGGCCTGGGTTACTTTCACGCTTTAGCTATTGTAAATAATGCTGCTATGAACACGGTTGTATAAATATCTCTTCTTTTGGGTATATACCCAGAAGTAGAATTGCTGGATCACATAGTAATTCTATTTTTACTTTTTTTAATGAACTGCCATGCTGTTTTCCACAGTGCCTGTACCATCTTACATTGCCACCAACAATACACTTATTCCACATGCCTACCAACCTTTGTTATTTTGCAGGGTTTTGTTGTTGTTGTTGTTGTTGTTGTTGTTGTTGTTGTTGTTTTGATAGTAGCCACCCTAATCGGTATGAGGTGGTATCTCATTGTAGTTTAGATTTGCATTTTCCTAATGATGTTGATCATTATTTCGTGTGCTTGTTAGCCATTTTTATATCTTCTTTGAAGAAACGTCTTTTCAAGTTCTTCCCATTTTGAAGCTGGCTGTGTTTTTTTTATTGCTGAGTTTTAGGAGTTCTCTATATATTGTAGATATCAATCTTTTATTGTGGATATGTGATTGCAAATATTTTCTCCCAATCTGTAGGTTGCCTTTTGCTCTGTTAATAGTGTCTTTTAATGCACATTTTTAAAAAATTTTCGTGAAATCAACTTTGTCTGCTTTTTCTTTTGTTGCCTGTGCCTTTGTTGGCATACCCAAGAAATCATCGTAAAATCCAGTGTCATCAATTTTTGACCTATGTTTCTTCCAAGAGTTTTATAGTTTTAGGTCTTATATTTAGGTTTTTGATTTATTTTGAGTTAATTTTTGTATATAGTAAGGGTCCAACTTCATTCTTTTGCATATGAATATTCAGTGTTCCCAGCACCATTTGTTGAAAATATTATCTTTTCCTCATTAAATGGTCTAGGCACTCTTGTCAAAAATCATTTCACCATATATGCAAAAATTCATTGGATTCTCTATTCTATTCTATTGCTTCCTATGGTTGTCTTTGTGCCAGTACCACATTGTTTTGATTACTGCAATTTTTTGTAAGTTTTGAAATGAGGAAGTGTGAGTCCTTCAGCTTTGTTCTTTTTTTCATGATTGTTTTGGCCATTTGGAATCCCTTGAGTTTCAATATGAACTTTAGGATGGGTTTTTCTTTTTCTGCAAAAAACATCATTGCGATTTTGGAAAAGATTGCATTGAATATATAGATCACTTTGGGTAATAATGAAATCTTAACAATATAAAGTCTTCTATTTATGTGTTTCTATTTATTTATGTCTCCTTTGATTTATTTCAGCAATATTTTATAGTTTTCATTGTACAAATATTTTGCCTCCTTGCTTAATTCCTAAGTATTTTATTCTTTTGATGCTATTATAAATAGAATAATTTGCTTAATTTCCTTTTCAGATTGTTCTTCATTAGTGTATAGAAATGCAACTGAATTTTGTGTGTTGCTGTTATGTCCTGCTACTTTTATGAATTCATTTATTAGTTCTAAAAGCTTTTTTGTCAAATCTTAGGGTTTTCTACATATAAGATCATATCGTCTGTGACTACAGATAATTTTACTTCTTCCTTTCCAACATGAATTTCTTTTATTTCTTTTTCTTGCTTATTTGCTCTGGCTAGAACTTCCAGAACTATGTTTAATACAAGTGGTAAACAGGTATGCTTGCTTAGTCCTAATCTTAGAGGAAAAGCTTTCAGTCTTTCTCCATTGAATGTGTTGTTTGTTGTAGGTTTTTCATCTATGGCTTTTATTATATTAAGGTAGTTTCTTCCTATTCCTAGTTTGTTAAATGCTTTAATCATGAAAGGGCATTGAATTTTGCAAAGTGTTTTTGCTGAATCAATTCAGATGATAAATGGTGTGGTTTTTTCCCCTTTGTTTTGTTAATATGGCACATCACCAGGTTGATTTTCATATGTTCCACCATTCTTACATTTCAGGAATAAATTCCACTTGGTCACGCTGTATAAACTTTTTAATGTTCTTCTGAATTTGATTTTATAGTATTTTGTTGTGGATTTTTGCATCGATGTTCATAAGGTATATTGGTTTGCACTTTTCTTTTAGCGTAGTGTCTTTGCCTAGTTTTAGTATCAGGTTAATGCCAACTTCATACGATGAATTCGGAAGTATTCTTTCTTCTTCAATTTTTTGGGAAAAAATTGAGAAGGATTTGTATTAGTTCTTCTTTAAATGATCATTAGAAATCACTACTGAAGCCATCAGGTCCAGGGATTTTCTTTTTGGGAGATTTTTTAATTCTCTTACCTTTATTGGTCTGTTCAGATTTTCTATTTCTTCAAGACTTAGTCTTAGTAGGTTTTGTTTTCTAGGAATTTGTCTATTTCATCTATGCTATCCAGTTTGTTGATATACAATAATTCAGAGTATTCTCTTATAATCCTTTCTATTTTTGTATAATTGGTAATAATCTCCCCACTTTCATTTCTGATGTTAGTAATTTGAGTCTTCTCTCTTTTTCCTTAGTCCATGTAAGCAAACAATTTGTCAATATTGTTGATCTTTTCAAAGAACCAATTTTTGGTTTGACTGATTTCCTGTATTAATTTCTATTCTCTATTTAGTTCATCCTTGCTCTAATCTTTATAATTTCCTTCCTTCTGCTAGCTTGGGTTTTAGTTCTTCTTTTTCTATTTTCTTAAGTTGTAAAGTTAGGTTATTGATTTAGTGTTTTTCTTGTTTTTTAATGTAAGCATTTATAGCTATAAATTTTCTCCTTAGCATTGTTTTCACTGCATCACATACATTTTAGTTGTTGTATTTTCATTTTTAGTCATCTCTAAGTATTTTCTAATATTGCTTATCATTTCCTTTTTAGTCCAATGGTTGTTTAAGAGTATAGTATTTAATTTTGACAAATTGTTTAATTTTTTAGTTTTTCTTCTATTATTGATTTCTAACTTCATACCGTTGTGGTAAGAAAAGACACTTGGATGATATCATTTAAATCTACTGAGACTTAATTTGTAGCCTAACATGTAATCTATCCTGGAAAATGCACCACGTGCACTTCAGAAGAATGTATATGCTATGTTATGGGGTTGAGAGTTTTGTATACATCTATTAGACCTAGTAGATTTATTGTGCTATTCAAGTCTTCTCTTTTTTTTCATCTGTCTGGTTGTACTACCTATTGAGAGCAGGATATTGAAGTCTTCAAGAATTATTGCAGAACTGTCTTTTTCTCTCTTTAATTCTGTCATATTTTTCTTCATAAATTTGGATGATCTGTTATGGGTGCTTAAATATTTATAAGATATAGTATATCTTCTTGCTGTATTGAAGCCTTTACTAATATATAATGCCTTTGTCTCTGTAGACTTTTTTTATTTAAAGTTTAATTATTTTGATGTTAGTATAGCCATCTCTTCTCTCTTTTGGTTACTATTTTCTTAGACTAACTTTTTCCATTCTTTCACTTTCAATTTATCTGTGTCATTGAATCTAAAGTGAGTTTCTTATAGATAGTGTATAGTTGGATCATGTTTTTGTATTCATTCTTCCAATTTCTATCTTTTTAATTTTTATTTTTAATTATTATAGGCACATAATAGTTGTACATATTTACAGGATACATGTGATGCTCTGATATAGGCATACGAGGTGAATTAATCAAATCAAGGCAATTGGGGCACCCATCACCCCAGGCACCCATTATTTCCCCATGCTAGGAAAACTCTAATTACACTCTTTTAGCTATTTTAAGTATACTCTAACTTATTGCTGATTATAGTCACTTTGTTGTGCTATCAAATATTGTTCATTCTATCTAGCTATCTAACTATATTTTTGTACCTATTAACTATCCCCACTGTATTCCCACCTTCCTGCTACCCTTTCCACCCTCTGGTATCCATCATTCTATTCTCTGTCTCCATGAGATCAATTGTTTTCAATATTTGTCTACCACATGTGAGTATATGAGTGAGAACATGCAAGATTTGTCTTTGTGTGCTTGGCTTATCACAACTACCCATCTGACAAGGGGTTAATAACTAGAATATGTAAGGAGCTCCAACAATTCAACAGGAAAAAATCAAATAATCCAACTTAACAATGGGCAAAGGATCTGAATAGACATTTCTCAAAAGAAGACATACAAATGGCCAACAGATATATGAAAAAATGCTCATTAGTCATCAGAGAAATACAAATCAAAACTACAATGAGACATCATCTCACCCCAGGTAAAATGGCTTTTAACAAAAAGACTGGCAATAACAAATGCTGGCAAGGATATGGAGAAAGGGAAACCCATGTATGTTGTTGGTGGGAATGTAAATTAGTGAAACCACTATGCAGAACAGTATGGAGGTTCCTCAATAAAACTAAAAATAGAACTACCATGTGACCCAGCAATTCCACTTCTAGGTATATATCCAAAAGAAAGAAACTCAGTATATCCAAAAGATGTCTGCTCTCCTATGTTTATTGCGCACTATTCACAATAGCTAAGATTTGGAATCAATCTAAGTGTCTATCAATAGATGAATGGATAAAGAAATTGTGGTACATATAAACAATGGGATATTGTATAGCCATAAAAAATAATGAAATCCTGCCATTTGCAACAACATGGATGGAACTGGAGAACATTATGTTAAGTGAGATAAGCCAAGCACAGAAAGACAAATCTATCTTTTATTAGCAAGTTTAACCTATTTATATTTTTTAAATTTATTTCAGAATATTATGGGAGTATAAATGTTTTGGTTACATGGATTGTTTTTGTACTGCTTGAGTCAATGTTATAAGTATGTCCATCATCCAGATAGTGTACTTTGTACCTGTTAGGTATCATTTCACCCGTCCCCTCTCCCCACCTCCCACCTGCATGATTTCTGTTGAGTTTTACTTCCATCTGTGCACATGAATGCTGACAGGTTAGTTCCAATTTAAGAGTGAGTACATGTGGTGTTTGTTTTTTCATTCCTGTGATACTGCACTTAGGAGGATGGTCTCCAGTTCCATCCATATTATTGCAAAAGGCATTAATTCATTTTTTAATGGCTGAGTAGTACTCGATGGTGTACATATACCACATTTTATTAATCCACTCATGAACTCTTAGAAACTTGGGTTGATTCCACAACTTTGAGATTGTGAATTGTGCTGCAATAAACATTCTAGTCCATATGTCTTTTTGATAAAAATGACTTTTTTGCCTTTGGGAAAATACCCAGTAGTGGGATTGCTGAATCGAATAGTAGGTCTACTTTTAGTTCTTTGAGGAATCTCCATGCTATTTTGCATAGAGGTTGCACTAGTTTGCGGTTCCACCAACAGTGAGTGGATAAGTGTTCCTTTCTCTCTGCATCCACACCAGCATCTATTGTTTGGGGACTTCTTGATAAAAGCTATTCTCAGTGGGGTTAGGTGATATCTCATTTTGATCTTGATTTTCATTTCTCTGATGATAGTGATGTTGAGCTTCTTTCATGTGTTTATTGGCCATTAGACTATTTTCTTTTGAAAAGCTTCTCCTGTTCATGTCTTTTGCCCACTTTTTAATGGGGTTGCTTAATTTTTTTCCTGCTGATTTGCTTTAGTTCTTTGTAGATTTTGGTTATTAGTCTTTTATTAGATGTACAGCATGTGAATATTTTCTCCCATTCTGTAGGTTGTCAATTTGCTCTGTTGATTGTTTCTTTAGCTGTGCAGAAGCCTGTTAATTTAATCAAGTCCCATTTATTCATTTTTATTGTTGCAGTCATTACCATTGGGGTCTTCTTCATAAATTCTTTGCCTAAGCTGATATCTAGAAGAGTTGTTCCAACATTTTCTTCTAGAATTTTATGGTTTCATGCCTTAGATTTAAGTCTGTTATCTGTCTTGAATTGATTTTAGTGAATCGTGAGAGATATTGATCCTGTTTCAGTTTTTTACATGTAGCTATCCAATTTTCCCAGCACCATTTATTAAATAGGGATTTTTTTCCCCAGTGTATATTTGCTGTCTACTTTGTCAAAGGTCAGATGACCATATGTGGATGGTTTTGTGTCTGGGTTCTTTGTTCTGTTCCATTGGTCTATGTCTTTGTGTTAATACAAGTACCATACTATTTTGGTTACTATAGCTTTGTGGTATAGCTTAAAGTCTAGGAAAGTGATGCCTACAGATTTCTTCCTTCTGCTAAAGGTTGATTTGGGCTCCTTTCTGGTTCCAAAGGAGGCATAGAATTATTTTTTCTAGATCTGCAAAAAATGATGTTGGTATTTTGATGGGGATTGCAATGAATCTGTAAATCACTTTGGGTAGTATGGACATTTTAACAATGTTGATTCTGCTGATCCACGAGTATGATATGTTTTTCCATTTGTTTACGTCATCTGCAATTTCCTTTCTTAGTAATTTGTAGTTCTATTTGTAGAGATCTTTTACCTCCTTGGTTAAATATATTCCTAGGTATTTTATTTTCTTTGTAGCTATTATGAAAGATATTGAGTCTTTGATTTGATTCTCAGTTTGACTTTTGTTCATGTATAGGAATGCTACTGATTTCTGTACATTGTAATTGCTGACCAGGCATGGTGGTTCACACCTGTAATCCCAGCACTTGGGAGGCTGACATGGGAAGATTGTTTGAGGCAGGAATTCGAGACAAGCCTGGGAAAAACAGTGAGTACCTGTCTCTACAAAAAAAATTTTTAAATTAGTCAGGCATAGTCGCACACATCTGTAGCTCCAGCTACTCAAGGCACTGAGGCAGGAAGATTGATTAAGCCTAGGAGTTTGAGGCTACAGTAAGCTATGATAACACCACTTTACTCCAGCCTGGGCAACAAAGAAAGACCCCATCTCTAAGATAAATGAATGAATGAATGAATGAATGAATAAACAAATAAATAAAATAATAGCTGTTAAGAAAAAGGATTTAATTCTGTCATTTTAATATTCATTTTATGTATTCCTTGCAGTGTTTTTCTCCCTAATTTCCTACATTACTGTCTTCTTTTCTGTTTAGTTGATTCTTTGCAGGGAAACATTTAAATTCATTTCTCATTTCTTTTTGAGTGTATGTTATAGCTCTTTTCTTTGTGGTTACCATGGGGATTACATTTGACATCCTAAAGTTACAGCCCTCTAATTAGAATTTATACCAGCTTAACTTCAATACCAAACAAAAACTCTGCTCCTTTACATCTCCACCCCCACCTCTTTCAGTTGTTGTCACAAGATTACAGCTTTATACATCACGTATCCAAAAACATAAACTAATAATTTTTAAATGCATTAGTATGTTAAATTATGTAGAAAAGCCATAGGGTTACAAACCAAAATTCTAATAATATTAGCTTTGAGACTAATAATCCTTTTAATCTATTGTTCTTGTAAATTATGCAGAAAATTAAAAGTGGTATTATAAACTGTTGTTACAGCAATACTAGCTTTTGTAGTTGTCCATACATTTATGTTTATTGAGATCTTTAGTTCTTCATGCAGCTTCAAGGAAGTGTGTATCATTCCATCCTGCAGGACTCCCTTGAGCATTTCTTGCAGGGAAGGTAATCACTACCCAAAGTGATTTACAGATTCAACACAATCCCCATCAAAATACCAACATCATTTTTCACAGATCTATAAAAAATAATTCTACACTTTGTTTGGAACCAGAAAAGAGTCCAAATAGCCAGAACAATCTTAAGCAATAGGAAGAAATCTGGAGGCATCACTTTCCCAGACTTTAAGCTATACTACAAAGCTATAGTAACCAAAACGGGATGGTACTGGCACAAACATAGAGACATTTGATTATAATATGTTTCAGTGTGGATCTCTTTGAGTCCATCTACTTAAGTTTACTTAGCTTCTTGGGTGTTTCTATTCATGTCTTGCATAAAATTTAGAAAGTTTTTAGCCATTATTCTCTCTGTCCCTTTCTCTCTCTCTTCTCCTTGGACTGCTATAATGTGTATATTTTTCCAAGTGATGGTGTTCCTCAGGCTGTGTTAACTTTTTGTTGATCTTTTTCTTTCTGTTCTTCAGACTCTACAATTTCTATTATCCTATATGCAAGTTCACTGATGTTTTTCTTCTACCTGCTCATATCTGCCTTTGAATCCCTCTAGTAACTTATTTTTTATTTCAATTATTATACTTTTCAGCTCCAGAATTCTTTTGGTTCTTTTTAGGTTTTCTATGTATTTGTTAATATTTCCATTTTGTTCATACAAAATGTTCTTGACTTTAATTCTTTAATTAAAGAATCTCCCTTTAATTCTTTAGGCATCTTTAAGATAGTTGTTTCAAAATCTTTATTATTTTTATTTATCATTTATTTTTATTTTTATTTTTTCATTGTAGGCTATCTCTGTGCCAAGGAGCAGGATTTCCCAGATATTTTCTGAGCCTGCTTCTTTCCCCAGGCAGGCATGGCCACTTTCTAATTTCCCCCTATACATGTTGTTGCTTTTGAATATCCTAGTCTTTAATATTTGGCTCCCAAAAGGGAAAAAGAGAAAAATAAGGGGGAAGGGAGAAGGGTGTTGGATCTTTAAATCCCCTGGAAGTCACTTCAGCCGGAAAGAAAGGGGCTTACAACAATGCAGGGAGGTGAAACAGTAGTCACCTGCCTCTTTCCGCTTCTGAAAGTGGAAAGTGGAAAGTGGATCAGAAGCAGCAATTAGCAGTCAGTGCACAGTTCACCAATATTTGGAAGGCGGAGCTTTTAGCTCACCCTACCTCCTGCAAGCTGCATGCAAGCTGTTCCTGAAACACATGCTCAGCTATGTGATATGGGTGGGGGGGAGGTGTATGGGTAGTTACTGCTGTACTAACAGCTAAGCCATTCTCACTGGGGTTAGGTGATATCTCAAAACAACCACAAGTTACTGCCTGAGTTTTCCCCTCTCAGCTGCAAGCATTTAATAGACTCCAGAGTTCCAAAATAGCTACATCAGACAAATTCTGCCAGTGCAATTATTGCCTAGGTGGGGAGCCAGATTCCTGCCACCTTCCCAGAATCCTCTCCCCTAAAAGATAACATATTTTAAAATGCTTTAAACTAAAATAATGGCAAAACAAAAAGTCCTAGGAATGCAACTAGCTAATAAAATGAAAAGTTGAGTGTCATCTTTCCAATTAACACCTTCTTTGAAGTAAACTACCAAATGAGTGATTAACAGATCTCACCTATTCCAACTAGGAGAGAACTAATCTTGGCAGCTGGAAGGGAAACAGCTCTCATATTTTTCATTCTTCATCATTGATTCAAGATATGAAATGAATGTTTTTATTTGAAATGTCCTGAGGCCCTAATTACCAGTGAACTACATGAAGTCATGGGATTTGAAGTGTTGCTTTGCATATCTAGTATATTTTCTGGCTTTCGGAATATGAAGAGGTCATCGCCCTTGGTGTTCAAAATATTTATCACCTATTATGAGCTCACAGTCGCAGTGGCATTCTTGATCCACCCATTTAAAAAAGTTTCAATGAGCTCAGTTACACCGCAAGATTAGAGCACAGGGAATTCTCACAAATTGAAATCTACCAAATAATCTAAGCACTTGTCATTAATTTTTTAAGACTTTGAAAAGAGTAAAATACATATAATACTAAACATTTACTTTTTACAATTTAGGAGACTTGGAGCTGGAAGGTGTGAGATGCAGGCTGAAAATTAAGTGCTAAGCTTACTTCAGAACCCAGCTTTGTTCACATTCTTCTCCCCCTAACTCATTCCCCAAATTCAGGCACCAAATCCTAAGGATTCTCTCTTGTGCTTTCAGAATTGTCATGCATTTACAGCTTTGCATCTCTACCTCACAGTCTTTCGGCCACTGGCATTATTCAGTTCCCCACTATTTCTGCTATCATTCTAATCCATTTTCCACATTGCCTCTAATGTTAGCTTTGTAAAACCTAAACATGATATAGCATTTCCATTCATAAAAAAATGTTGGTTTTTTTCCTTATATAGATCAATATCAATTCCAAAATCAATAGTTTTGCATATGTGATAATTTACAATTTGAACACAATGAATCTCTAACATAATAATCTCTTCCTACTCCGTGGACATTATAGTTATCACACTATGGCCAGCTTCATGGTCGTTCAACCTGTGCAGTTGCTCAGGGTGCTGTCCTCAAAAGGTCCCACACTTGGTTTAAGGCTTTACTATTGGTGTCCTGAAATTCTTAATAATTTTATCTTCGAACATGTGTTTCATATGTGAAGTCCAGTGAACAATAGGGCATATGCGTGAGCAGAGGAGATATGTACACTCTGCATGTCTGCAGTTCATTGCTGCTGCATCTGCAAGTAGTATTTGTGATGCTTCATGAACACAGAAATCCAGTGGACTCACAATGCCTGGGAGTTCAGGAAGACTCTAAGCAAATACAAAGTAATTTGTCATATCTAAAACGAAGTAAGTGGTTTCACCAGCACCCTTGAGAGCCCAACTTTTCTGTTTGAACAAGAATTTGCATTGAATGCAGAAAGAAGGTGATGGCATTCTAAAAAACACAAATGACCAAGAAATCTTGTCCTATCTTTTCTTATTCATGTTACTTCCCTGTATTAACCAGCTACTCATTGAACATGCTCCATTGTTCACTGGACTTCACTTACAAAACACAAGTTCAAAGATAACATGTGATGACATAAGAGGAAGAGAGAGACAGGACAACCTACAGTTATTTTTCCTTTCAGTCCTTTCTACTCATCAGTAAGCTGAAGGGTGAGAGTGTTAGCACAATATGCACATATCAAGATGTGAAATAAAAACAGTTGAGTTAGTTTTGTGTGGTATTTCCACTGTTGTGGTAAAAACACAATACGTATGCATGCATTTCCATGAAAAACTTGTGTAATTTCAGTGATTCCGCATGTGAGTTAAATGCTCTTATATTTGCATTTAAAACCAGCATTGCACAATGTAAAGATGAATGGGGAAATTCATGATAATAATTTACATTTTTAGTTTTTCTTTACTTAAGAAGATGTTAAATAGCAATTAAAAACAACATACAAGTCAAGAGACAGATTATGGAAAAATTTTTAACAGATTTTTTCTGCTTTTTTAAAACAAAAAGGCCTGCATTTTCATTTTTCTGTTGACCTTTGCAAATTATGTAGCCAACTCTTTATCACACTTAACTTCTTACTCTTTCTTCAAAACACTAAGCCCCTTTCATAACAAATGCGTTCTTCTACCCGCATTGCTCTTCTCCTTCTAAACCTGAGACCCCCTACACATTTTTCAAGGCCCAGTGCAAATGTTACCTTTTCTGTGAAACTTTTCCCAATGCCTCTAGGACAATGCTGGTTACTGCCTACTCGCTATAGACTGTGGGGCTATTGATGGCAGATCCTAAGGACTATTACAATATCTATCACGTAAGTAGTTATTCAATTTAAAAAATATTGAATGAGATGGTTGTCAAGGAAGCTGGGTAGGAAAGGGCTTATAGTCTATCACTTGCCTTAGAATCCAACACCCATCTAGAAATGACACTGCTTTTGTCACTTGGGTTCACACTGGTTGCCTAACAAAAGCACTTGTAATTTAAAACAGTTTTCTGCTTATTGAGTCAAGACCCTTTATCTTTTCCTTTGGAGATGAGAGTATAACTGGTACAGCTAAAGGTGATCTTATTTCCAGCCATTAAACAATGTTAATTTCATGGGCTAGAGAGAGAAGAAGCTTATGCAAATGAATATGATTTTGCCTGCATACGGCTTATTAATATGAATAAGTTAGCAATTCATGATCCATAGCCTTCCCTGACAGGTATGATTCAGAAGGTCAAGATTATTTTTTTCCTGAAAAGAGACTCATATTAATAGGCTCAGGACCACTCACATTCTAAGCAGCTCCTTCTGCTGTATAAAAAGTCAATGAACTGCAGAGCAAATATGAACAGGAAATCTGAATGTATCTGTATAATCCCACAGAATTCAGAATGGACCCAAGGATACTACCTGCTGAACTTGATCTGACACTCTAACTCATTCAAAAACGTGCTAGACATATCTACTCTAATGTATAACACTTCTGAGAATGGAAATGCAATTTTTCACAGTGAAGGATGCTGATGGTATTTCTTGTGCTCATGAGAAACCTTAATAGTTTCCATGCATCATTGGTACACATAGGTTATGGATCTTTCATGTTAATATCTGGGCATTATATAATATGAAATATATCATGAAGAACAAAATGAAAGATCACTTAGCTGAAATAGGTATTTATCATGTCTGAGTTACAATCATCCTTCTTTGTTTAAAGTCATTTTTCCTAGAGAAAATATCATTAACGTTTTGTCCCTAAAATGCCAGTTTTGTATTGTTTCTCCAACAGTGGGGTAGAGCAAATTGCTTTCACTCTAATCTGATGTCCCTTGAAATTAGATTGTAAATGTGTGACATACTTATTAGGTTAAGGCACATTTTAAAACCATAAAGTATTTTTTTTTACCTGAGAAATGCCTGTGTGTCTAAATGGAGGTCTATTTTTTTTTTTTTTTATCTCAGCCTAGCTAGGGTGATATTCTGATAAATCAAGATGATCAATTCACACACCAAATATGAAAGTAAGAATTCTTAAAATTAGAAAAAGTATGGGTCATTTAGTCCATTTTCCCAGCCATGCTGGAAATCTCTCTCTAGTCAGCATTAAACATGTGAGAAAAGTAAGGAAATGTGAATGAACAAAACATACTCAAGGAATCCACATACAACCTGTAATAGAATCTTGCCAATTCTCCTTGCCAGATATCTTTCCATCTGTTTAACTTCTTTTCATCTACATTGCCAAAAACATAATGAAGGTCAACATCAAATCACCCCTGGATTCGTTAAACATCCCCTTAACAATCATCGCCTAAAAAGGCTCTTTCCAATCAGTTTTCCACACTACAACCAATTATCATTTTAGATGCAGTTTTGATCATTTACTTGCAAAGCTTCAGTCTCTGCAGTGGTTTTCCATTACCATTAAAGCCCAAAACCCTAAACATGACTTAGGAGCCCCACCTGGCTCCTAGTACTGTTTCTGTCTCAAGCCTCAGCTTCCCCTACTTTTTCTCAGTCTCACCTTTATTCTCTAAAGTTTAATCATTCTGAACTCTGACCCCAAATCATAATTTTCTCCATTGTAGTCGGATTAACTCCTACTAAGGAGACGAGTGGTTTTTCTGAAAAAAAAAAAAAAAATAGGTATAGTACAGGGAAAATACTGACTTCCATATTAGATCCTTAGGATATGAGTGCTGTATCACACTATATTTCCCCTTTTGTTATACTTATCATGATCAAGACTATTTGTTCAACGTCTGTATTTTCTGCTTTCTTTAGGTTATGTGAGTAGGGATATAGCTGGCTTATACAGCACTCCATAGTTTGAGTTAGCAGTATCTGGGAAATAATAGGTGATGTTTGCTAATTTAATTGAAAATCAAGGTTATAAATGCTTCTTGAAGACTTACTAGGGGTCTTGAATGCTGAGCTAGATAATTTGGACTTGCTTCTGTAGGGAATGGAAAACAAGTGAATGTGTTTGAGGAAGCAAATGACAGAATAAAACCCATTGTTTAGCAATATTAATCTAACAGCTTTCTGGAGAATGGTCACAGATGAGTGGCTACCACAATAATTCAGTTATGACTAAGTAGCTTATAACCTAAACATATTGAGTAGGGGATGGGCAGTGAGCATGAAAAGAGGAAAAGGTGTCACAGTTTTAACTATATATCTTGGATGTAGTCACTTGATTTCCCCATGCCATTTCTTTTAATTTGTAATGATAACATGGGGTTCATGTCACCGACCACCAGAGCTCGGTTATCAATGTGTAAGTAGTGGTCAAAGCTACGGGTTTTAACGAGATCAACCCAGAAATGTACATGGCAGAGGCCTGAAAACCAAACATTTCATCTTCCTCTTTGATTAACCCTTTTTATTATGTTTTTTTCTGTATCTGTTATGTTTATATATAGACATATATCTATGTCTGTATGTTATTCTTATAGATATAGATATATGCAAATTCTTCATATTCTTCTTCATGCTCTATATTTCCAGGCAGTCATCAGACTAGCCATCAGTATGCAGAACTTTCATTCCTTCTCATAAACCAATTATTCTCAAATATTTTCCTATATTCTCCTGACTGTCGGGCCTAAATATGCAGCTTTCTACTAAACATCTCCATTTAGATGTTCTATGATCACCTCGAACCCAGTGTGTCCTACTGTACATTTATTACCTTTATTCGATATGAGAAGTATAGAGATGATGAAATGTTAATGTGTTTGTGGTTAATAGTTTGTATAAAATTTATGAAAATTGCTTCTCTATATTTAACAGTAAGTGTTCTTTTGGCTATGTACTGATGAGAAAATAAGAAGACAGGAGGACAGAATAACAAACTTCAGACCAGATCACTGACAAGCACTCTGCCCTAAAAGACAAATTCAAGGTTAAGAATATATATTTTCAAATATATATATATATTTGGATAGTTGTGGGAAAAGGACCACTATGAAATGATTTGAAATTGTCAGTGGTTCCACAAACACTGCAAGGCAGTATTTGTGCTATAGGCAGGTGTTCAAGGTAGAGAGACCTTCATGTATCCTGGGAGCAGGGGTTTAAGCTAGATAAAGTAGAGTTTTAATCTCGGAATCTTTCTGAACCTTCTCTCACTTACTTTCTTTCACAGTACCCTTTTGAGCCCTCTCTTGTCTATTTTCTTCCAGCAAAACTGCTATTGTGCAGTTTGTCCTATGGAACCTTTCTTGTTTATCCAAACTGTCCCTTGGAGAGAGTTCTTTCACTGTAATCATGGCACCGGCATCTTCATTAATCTTTCTTTCACCTTGAGGTCAAATTCTTCATCTTCACTAACATTAACCTCAAGGCTTACAGCCAAGTTAGGGAGTCCCTGGACTAAGCATATTTCCCCAACTATCTGTCTTCTTATGTTCTAATCAATTAATAGTACTTCTTTCCATTAAATCCAGAAACATACAAAACATCTTAAATATACCCACTCTTCACTACTGGCCCATGCAATTAGCCACAAAATCATGTTAACTCTACTTTCTAAATAGTTTTCCACTGCCACTATCCCAGTCTAAGACACCATCAAATCTCCCTTGCATAATATCAATAGTCTTTTTTCTATGTGTTCTCCCTGTATCAAGTTTCTATCTGTAACCCCATCTGTTCTTTGCAGCATATAATCATTTGGCATCAAAGTGATCTTTCTAAAATTCAAAACCTATCATATCTTTCAATTACTAAAAATTTTTCAAGGGTTCTTGCTAGTCTTTAGTAGAACATTCTACATCTTGGCACAGAAAGCCCTTGTAGACTAACTCCACAAGAGGTCCTCTCCAGCCTGCCCCCTGGCCCACAACTATCTTGTTCATATTCTACGTTCCAGGTGCACCAGAGACTGTTTTACTCATCCGTGAACTCCTGAAGCTACATTTTGGAATTTATGTAGTTTATTCTTATTAATAAAAATCAATCAATCACTCATACAACCCAAGGTAAAAAAAAAAAAAAAGCCTCAAAATTAAAAGAAAAGGAATGTTCAATGAGCTGAACTCCAACCAAATATCTATGTCAACAGAACAGATCAAAGCCAAGAAAATAGTGTGTGTGTGCACATGTTTATTTTTAAGTAGAAAAGTTGAGGAGGTTTTTAAATTTGAACATATAAAGCTAACACTAGAAAAAAAAAAGATGACATTGGCAATTTTAGTGCATTTTGTCATAAATTCTATTTTAACTCAACTTTAAATTGAAGAAAAATGTTAGTAAAGATAAAATGGTAGTATTTTCTCTAAAATACTAATTGAAAAAATAGCTCTGAATTTAGAAAGGTGACAGTTAAAAAGCCTAAAAGCATTTCCTAAAATAAATTCACTTTGAATGCAAAAGCCTATGTTATTCTTAAATAAAGAACAAATGGAAGCCTCAATTTTCTTTATTTATTAATGAGTACAAAATATTCAAAGTGTCTATTCTTGCTATTGAAACGTGCTAGGTAGACAAATGCTGATTCATGGTTAACTAAAGAAAAGACAAAAAGAAGAGAAAAGAAAAGAGGAGAGAAAGAGGAAAGGAAAGGGAAGGGAAGGGAAGGAAAGGAAAATAAATTGTTAGTTTTTCAAAAATATATATGGGATTTTGAGAGTAGCATTCCCTTTCAAGAATTTGATCTCAAATGCCTACATTTCTCTGAGCTGCTCAATCAAATGGTGGTGCACCTGTGTCTATCTATGGGGGTGCATTTGCCCATCTTGTTCTACATTTCAAAAAGTCTAATCTTCTTTTATACAGCATCTGTATCTTTTTCATGCTATGTAACTTCAACAGAGCTCATACGATGTAATTAATACATACAACCAATGCAATCTGGCTTCTGCAGGCATAAATTAGGCACTCAATACGTGCCTGTCAATTGAATGAAGCACTCCATTTCAACTGCTCCCTACGGAATAATCCATTAGTCTCTTTTTATTTTTTAAAATATCTATCTTTATTTTTATCTGCCATCGTGCTAGCCTGCCTATAAATATGCCTGGACAGAGGTCTCATATTTTGCCCACACCTTTGGGTTTGCGCATGCTATTCGTGCTCCCTGGAATGCCTCAAACCACACCTCTCTCACTCTGCCTAGTGGAAAACTAATCCCCCATCAAAGTGTCACTCTAAACACTGACACTTAACTGAAGCTCTCTCTGTTCACTCTAGTTGATACTTTCTCCCTCCTCAAAACACACATATTTCATTTACATCTCTCATATAGTACTTTTCTCTTTCTTTTTTAAATTTTATTTTACTTTTTAAATTTTTTGCCCCACCCCTCCCTACCTCCCTGTATTTTTCTCTTTCGGCCCATTCTAACTTTTTACAGCTTATCGTTCTTTCAAGAATATAAACTCCTTAAAGACAGGATCCATATCTGAGTCACTTTTGTTTCACAAATATCTTGTGCAGTGCTTTTTACCTATAAACATAGTTTTTAAATAATACTTTCTATATATAGGAGAACTTCTTGGATTATCATTTAGGTCTTTTAACTTATAGTTCATATACAACTTTAACAAGCTTGATATAAAGGAACAAGAAGTAGGAAAATATAAAAAGGAAACACAAGGCTCCCTAAACTACAGCTCACTGGGGTCATTTATAGGGGAACAAATAATCCCTATATACCAGAGGATATAAGCAAAACCCAAGTCTGAGGAATAATTGATGTGCACAAAATATACCCCAAATCTTAAATAAATGCTTCATTGTGTTATTTATTATTTTTAATAATATTTATTATGCAGTTATAATGATTCAATAAGTTTACAAGGTAAGTTAACTTTTAATGCATTATCAATCATGATTATTAACAATACCTTACCTACTTTTCAGTTATCATGATTCAATACATTTTCCAGGAGATTTAATACTTACAAAGCATTTTTACATCTAGTATAACACTTTATCCTCACACATAGGCTAAAAAGTAGACAGATGTCAAATCTTCCAGATTTTACAGAAGAAAAAGCTGAAAGTCAGTGGTTTGAGTAAGATGGCTCAAGGTCACACACCTGAAAGAGGAAAGTCAGGGTTCAATTTTTAGTGTCCTGATTCCAGTGAGTGA
Organism: Indri indri; assembly: GCA_004363605.1. NCBI lineage: Eukaryota > Metazoa > Chordata > Mammalia > Primates > Indriidae > Indri > Indri indri. The sequence continues at coordinate 10,750 of RJWJ010015405.1, read as the reverse complement.
AACAGACTGAGTCCTTACTTGAAAGTCTACACTGAAAAGAAGAAAGCGAAAATAAATGAACAAGTAGTGAGTTGTTTTGACGGAAAACAATGATGAGCAGAGAGAGAGCGGAACCTTCTGAGATAAAACGATCAGGGAACACACTGTGGAAAAGGTTATTTTTAAGCTAAGGTCTGAAGGATGGGAAAGAGCGAGACATTAAACAAACAAGAACAGGGAAAGAGCATTCAAGTATAGAACAGGCTTGTGCAAGGGCCTTAAAATAAGAAATTACAGGCTTCTTACCACAGCATAAGATATCCTTCATGAAGTGGTTTCTCAGTGCTTATCATGTGCCAACTGCTCTTCATCCTCTCCATCCTTCACACTCAAAGACACCCCGAACATTTCCTGCTCTGCATAGTACTGTTTGCTTTTGCGTGCACTATTTCCTCTACCTGAAATGATCTTTCCAGACATCTCTACACAGAAAACAAATATTTATCCTGGAAAACTTTTCTTAGGTGGCCTTGAATCTCTCATGGCGTCTCTGTGTGTCCCTAATTCCAGTATAGCTGAATGAGCCTCCCTCATATATTTTAAAATCACTATCATTTTTTATTAACAGCTTTAATGAGGAATGATGTACATGACATAAAATCACCTGTTTTAAATATACGATTCAATGACTTTCAGTATATTTACAGAGTTTCACAACCACATCACAATCTAATTTTAGAACATGTCCATCACTCGAGAAAGAAACCTCATGTCCATTTCTATATAGTCCCTTCCCATTCCCACCCCCAAGTCCTAGGCAAGCACTAATCTACTTCCTGTCTCCATAAGATTTACCTTTTCTGAACATTTTACATGAATGAGGTCACACATGCAATATATATTCCTTCATGTCTGACTTTGTTCGCTAAGCTTAATGTTTTTGAAGCTCATCCAAGTTGTAGCATGTTTCAGTACCATTAAAACACTTATTTTATTGATTAATAGTGTTCCATTGCATAGATATACCACATTTCGTTTATCATTCACAAGTTGATACATATTTTGCCCAATCTAGCTTTTGTCTGTTGTGAATAATGCTTCTACGAACATTCAAGTGCAATTTTTTGTGAGGATATATGGTTTCATTTCCCCTGGGTAGATACCTAGCAGTAGAATTGCTGGGTCATCTAGTATCTCACCTTTCTTTTATTTCTATGCCTTTCACACATCCTTCTATTAGCACACTTACCATTTTTTTGTTGCTAGGATTTATTTTCTCCTTGTTTTTACACATCTATCTCCCCCTATTGGGCTGTGAGCACCATTACAGCAGGCAGCATGGCTCAGCAATTTCTTTAGCCTCTATGGCAGCTGTTTCTGGTACAGAGTAGGTAAGTTTGGTAAGCTGGGATCCCAGCACCCCTCTCCAAGTTGGAGGCAGTCCCTACCACAACCTGCTAAGGCTCACAAATGAGTCCCTTCTCAGCGATTGCCCTTATCCAGGAAGCTGGTTTGCATGAGGAGCAGCCTGAAACCAAGGACAGTCTGTGTGAGGATACAAAGACCTGGGCTCTAGACTCCATTTAGGACATCTCTCCAGGGCTTTCTAGCTTCTTGGCATCCCGTGGGATCAGCTGGAACATCCCAGTTCACATTTTCTTGCTACTCAATCCTGCTTTCCTTGTCCTGCCTCTACTATGTTATTGCTGAGAGCGCTCACCAATAAATCTTCTGAAAGTGAATCTCAGCATCAAAATCTGTTTCCTGAGGAACTTGGCCTACTTGTAACATGCAATACTATATGTCCCCTTTACTTGGTGATTTCAAACAACGAAGTTGGCTGCCAAGGAGATAATAATCTTCAATATCCTTTCTTTCACCATAGGCAGTTATTTTAGTCCATTGTTTGCAATACAGCTGTAACCTAGACCTAATCCAGGTAGAACCCTTGAGGATAAGATCAATTTAAACCTCTCCCCATCCATGCCACTTGAATTTCAAATACCATATCCAGTATTTCTACAAATTATTGAGAAATAGGAATAGGAATATTCTCAGGTATCCATTGTCCATTTGATTAGTTTACGGACTATATTCCTACCTAATGTTTTTATTTTGAACTTCATCAATCTAGAAAGAAATTTTCCTTGATTTTTACCCAAATCCCATTTATTTATGAGTAAAGTAGATTTTGTTAAATATATGAGGGCATAAAGAAAGGGTTTACACTTTAATAAAGCAAACCTCTTCCGTCGAGTATTAGATTTCCTCATCTTAAATTTTCTTTTGGCCTTCCCATAACGATTTGTACCCTAGTCCCTTCATTCCAGAGGGTGTGTCAGCTTCATGCCACCTCATGGGTTTTTTTTCTCTCCCCTTTTTTTCTGATTAATCACTCACTTCTCTTTCTTCCTCCTTCCCCCCTTCTCTCAGGACCATATTCCTCTCATTTTCTTCTGTAGACAGTAAGGCTCTCTGCTGCCTTTATACCTATGCACTCAAAATCTCATTTGTATCCCAAACAGCTTTCAAGACCTTCTCCTAAGTAAAGACAGCTATTTCCTAAAAGAAATTCTAGTGCTAGCCATTAAGGTAATAAATTTTTTCATTTTCACTACATATAGATACATTAATTAATTCTGGAAAAACACTAATATAATCATTATTTAATATTCCTGATTAAAGGGTTATGCACCCTTTCTGATTTCTTTACTTTTGGCACTATACAGAACCAGGACAGACTGTCTAAAAATATGTCTTTTAAGTTTTGGATAAAAGTACTGTGTCAGAGGTCTACAAAACCACCTTCAGTTTTGATAATTCACTAGGAGGAATGAGGACTCAGAAGCTGTTATGGGTGCATTTTATTATAGTGAAAGGATACAGATTAAATCAACAAAAGGAAAAGGTACATGAGGCAAAGTCGGAGAGATGCTGGGCACAAGCTTCTAGGTGTCTCCTTTCAAAATGGTCACACATGGATACATTCAATTCTCTGAGCAATAATGGGTAATAGTACATGTGAAGCTTTACCAACCAGGGAAGCTTTTCCTAGCCTTGGCATCCAGGGTTGTTACTGGGAATTAGTCACTTAAGCATGCAGCACCTGTATGACTATCTCAGCTACTCAGACTCCAGACCCCCAAAGCAAAAACAGATGTTCACCATAAATTACATTGTCAACATAAACTATCTGGTCAAACTGGCACGGCATGTCCCAAGGCCTCAGGCATACAAAACACTTATTAGGTAGACATTCCAAAGGTTCAGAGCTCAGCTTGGGCCACCCAAGGTCCAGCCTAAAATATAGGATTTTCTTGAGAATGTACAGGATTTTAGCAACCCAGTCCAGTAAGAATTTGCTGCACAAATACTATGGTGACTCTAGCCTATAATTTCTAGTTTCAAGTTTCTAGTATCCTATTCATTTTATTCATTCATCCAGGCATTATAATAATTATCTCAGAAACATAATAAAAGCCAGCCATGTAGTATGCATCAGTATGAAACAAAGTCCTCCAAAGGAGATATTAGGAAACTTGCTAGCTTCACATCTATTTCACAGCTAGAGACAATCAGGCATTCTGAAGCTTCCCCTGGTGGAGATGAGGAACAAGATCTTGTCCCCATCCTGGGGGAAAGATTAGATGAGACCTCAGCTGACTCCAAAGTGTATCTACCAGAGTCTTCTCTGCCTGGTCTTGTTCATTGTTTTATCCTTTTGTGCCCATCTTGGTTAATGGCAGCAGCATTAGTGAAAATATTGAAGCATTACAAAGTAGAGAAGAGTGAGGAAGTAAATCAACTCTTTTTCCAGACACATTGCCCTTTACACTAGAACATTGAGAAATAAGGTCAATATCTCCTGTATAGAACACAGAATTTGTTAGGATTGTAACTTGGGAGTCTGTCCACATCCACTACTCTTTGTACAATGCAGATTAATAAAACTGGGCCCTTGGCAAACAGGGCAGAGTCAAAAGCAAGCAGCAAATGCTTCTTGCTGATGTAGCTAATAGACCTACCACTCATTCAGGGCTTCGTTTGGTAGAATCTGTCTCCTCTCTGTTCCTCTCTTCCTTCCCTTCTTTCTTCCCTTCTTCCATTCCTTCCTTCCTTTTTTTTTCTTTCCTCCCTCCCTCTTCTTCCTTCCCTCCTTTTCTTCCTTCCTTTAACAAATATTTACTGAACTCTACTATGTTTCAAGAGCTATACTATGCACTAAGAAATCAATGATAAATAAGGCTGATACAGCCACCATCTTCACGAAACTTACAGTCTAGCAAGAATGAGCTCTCTAAAACATAAAGGCTTCGGTGCTAGACATTCTTTACATCTAAACACCTGCTTTATCCTCCGGTTTTTCTCTGGTCACTTGCCACGAGCTCCATCTTAATATTCAACACTTCAAGCCACACTAAGGAAGAGTACTTACTTTCAGGGCTTCACATGTGCACTTTTCTGCTCTGATCTGTGAGTGTTCCGCATTCTCTGTTGTAATACCCTTCTAACCCAGATCCTTGTACTTGACCTGGTTCCTTCTACCCATTCTTCAGTCTTCCTCTTAGCACTATCGCAGGGAAGCCTTCTCTGACTGTCCCCTAAGATCGCTGCTACTTCTGAAACACATCCGTGTTGACATGTGGAAGCCACAGGCATAGCAGCTATCCTTTCAGCCTCTGTGCCTCGAACACAGGGAAGCCTTTCCTCTGACACCTCAGATATACCCACAAGAAGCCATTCCTTTGAATTCTCCCAACTGTAGAAAACACTTGAGTGATTCCTGAAGCAAACTGCTCTTTCAAGAATTAGAAAGAGCACGTAAAACAAAGAGCAAACACCTCGCTTCTGCTACTCTGGAGGAAATAGGCATAGGATTTCTCTATCTTTTCATTAATCCTTTGTTCCCCATCATCCCTTCACTCAACAGTCAACAGTCGTTTACCTCTGTAGTGCTCCCACCTACAAATGTTTCCTCTTCCCAGATTCTCACAATCTTTTTGTTGGCCATTGTATTAGTTTTTTATGTTGCTGCTGTAACAAGTCATCAAATTAACAAATTGTTTTAGTGGCTTAAAACAACAAATTTATTTTCATATAATTATAAAAGTAAAAAGTCTGAAGTGGGTCTTGCTGGGCTAAAATCAAGGTGTTGGTGGGGCTGTGTTCCCTCTGGAGGCCCTAGGGAAGAATTTGTTTCCTTGCCTTTTCCAGCTTCTAGAAGCCACCTGAATTACCTGGCTTCATGCCCTCTTCCTCCCCCTTCAAAGCCGGCAGCATTACGTCTTTAATTCTCTCTCCCTCTCTCTCTCTCTCTTCAGTTTTTATTGTCACATTCTCTTCCATCTTATAAGGACCCTTGTGATTATGTTAAGGCCACCCAGATAATCCAGAATAATCTCCCTATCTGGAGATTCTTAATTTAACCACATCCTCCAATTTCGTTTCACCATGGAAGATAACATGGTCATATGTTCTAGAGATTGGGACGTAGACATCTTTGGGGACCATTATTCTGTCTACCATAGCCATAGTTTCCTCTGTAGTCACTAGAGACATTCTTTCTCAAATCACTCTATTCTGCTCCCCTCCTGTATTGAGCAATGATGTGGACTGGTCTGGGCTTGACCCGAATGTGTTGGGTTTTTTTTCTTTTTTTTTTCTCCCCATGCCTCATTGACCTTGCTACTAATATCATTGCATATACTGTGTTGCCATCCCCACTAGGAAGCCTGGCACCAGGTCACCACATGTACTGCTCTAGCTTATGTGGTGAGGGAAACCTTTCTCCAGTAGTGTTGAAACTATTATATAAGGCTACTAAGCAGGGCTACCTTGTCTTGTGAGACTCTTGGAGCACTACTAATACCATAATAATTTTATTCTTCATTTACAATCTGGGAAGTCAGGCTTAATTTTTAATCCTGGCCATTCTGCTGACCTGCTATGTGACATTTGGCAAGTGAATTAGTGCTTCCGATCTTTTCATCTGTAAAATGGGAATAATAATATCTATCTTGTCGATTTCTTATACAAATTACCTGAGTTGACCTTGGAATGCTCTCTGCAGGGTACGTAATAGAGACTGAAAGAATTATACATATGTGTGTGTGTATATATGTTATTGTTACACTGACAAGCCCAATATGCACATGGAAGAAAATATGAGGGGTTATGCTGGAAAAAATGAGACAAAACAAGGCTGTAAAAGGCCTTGAATGAGGGAATGGGGTACCTGGAATTAGAAGTTGTGCTTTTTCTCAGACAGCCCCCCATCCCAAGATGCTGACAGCCTTCTCTCGAAGAGTCCTTCCCCTTCTTTCCCTCAAACTGTTTCTCAAATCCCACTTTATACCAGAAGCCTTTCAGTGAACATTTGGAAGATTAGCAGCCAGCTCTTACTGAAAGCACAATTCACAGGTTTCTGCTTTCTCTTTCTCTCAACACCATCTACAGGATGCCCTGATATTTTTCTTCTCCGAGTAATGCTAGACGGTTTGACCTAAGTAGGTTCTGGGTTTTGCAGACAACTAATATCTCCTAGCCCTACAGCAGCCTCTCATCCTGAACAATGAGTTGATGAAATGTCACTCAGGTGCTAGCGCATTATGTATTTACTTACTTATTCACTGATACTGTCAAATGTTAAACTGATATTTAAAAAAAAAATGTATTCTGCAGGGCTGCTCCCCAGTCCTTATCCCTTCCTAACACAAACCCCATTTCCAAAGGTTGAAAGGCTAAAACAATAAATCTAGGAATTTTCACAGGACATTGGTGTCTTACATTTGTGCCTGCCTCATAGTTTTAACCTCAAATGTGATCCATTTGCAGGTCAAAACAAGATTTTAGCAACTGCCAACTCATCTTGGCATCTGAAAAATCAAGCTGTGTTCTGATGTTTGCTTCATAAATTAGAACCAACAATAAAGATTCTGAAATCAGGGCTTAAGTAGCAATTTTATTGATGATGCATGACACAGAACAGAATGCATTTTGTTCAGCTGCATGGAGCTGCCCTGGCAAGGCTGGTAGCAGTAGGATGTTTTCTGTGTGGGACGGTAGCTAAGTTTTGCAAAAGGCCACCAATTATATACCTTCAGAGCCAAAGAAATATTTTTCATAGCTATTTATACACTTTAATACTAAACGGCCAATATTCCAGGGTTCATCAAAGACAACATGATCTTAAAACAAAAGTAATAATTTCTCTCCCTTTCTAAATTACACAGATAACTTGCATGGGACCAAACCAGAGGCAATTCTTCTAAAAGATTTCAGGTAAGGAGTTAATTAATCATTGCCAAAGGAGCAACCTGGGTCAGAGAGACACCCAGCAATTGCCCAAGGTCCAATAGGTAACTACAGAACTGAGACTGATTCCTAATCCGTTCTTTCTTTTCTAGCTACTTAGTCCCTACCTCCGGATGGAAGCATCATTTCTCATTTTTAAGGGCCTTACTCTGAGTCTGCTTTTCTGCTGAATAAGACCCCCATTTTGCTCCTTTTCACTGCCAGACTTCCTTAACGATAATCATACTCATATCTTTATTTCTTCATCCCGAGTCTCATAATCTGATTTCCATAGTTTCCCACTCTTACTAAAATTAGCCTCTGAGGGCCTCTAAATAGTTCTTTTTTGACAACTCAAAGAATATGCGTCATCTCTGTAATTCAGAACTAGAAACCAAAAAAACGGGATATACTGTCCTTTTTTTCTACTCAGAAAATAGGCATCATTCCTTAGAGATGAGAAAACTGTTTATTGTTACTTTTGATGACTACTACCTTTACTCTCCTCCTCCCTCAAAAAAATGCCAGTGGAAAGCAATGGACAAAACTAGAGCTTAATTTGGAGTTGAATTCATATTGGCAGAAACAGGAGTTTTACATGGGCACCTTACCTTAGCTAACCTAACTGAAGCCACACCTAAATGCGTACTTCCCCAATGGTAGAGAGCAATCCTTAGCCCCAGCACCAATGTGACTCCCAAAGTCAAGGGCACCAGCAGCAGCTATATGTGGTACACCAGCTGTATCAGGCTTCTCCGAGCAGCATATCCCCTGCCCCACCCTGCCACCAAAATAGAAGACTCTCCCTACCCAACATGCTTCCGAGAATACTATCATACATGAATGATATGTCTTTAAATACTTTAAAGACACAGCATTGTCTCCAACCAAAGGACATCATTTCACAATGGAAGCAAGGAGAAATAACCTGATGTCCTCAGGATTACTGCAATTATTAGGTAGCCTATCATTCAAAAACACTTTACTTTTTATTTTCTTTATTGGAGTAAAGATATATTCAAAACTTTATAGAAAATATCAACCTATGAGTTGTGTGATTTTACAGGCACATGCCTCTGTATATATAGTGACCTATATATGGCGCTGTTTCTTCCTTAGCCAAATTATATAGGTTTAAGAATCAATCACTTTCAAATTTTTTTTTTCCCATCCCAGTAACTCTGAACTCTGGTGTCCTGTAGATTTTAGTACCCAAGAGAATGACATATCCACTCAGACACGCAATAATGCTTAGACTAAACAGCAATTGAAACTGCTATGTAGACATTTCTAGTTTCTTGGGCCACTGATTGAACCACTGGGAAATAGTCCCAGTATCAGCCAACTTGTTAACACTAAACATAAAGAGGTAATTGGCTTTGACTATATTCCATGGCTCCAAGGAGTAGGAAGACCCCTGGAAATCTGAGGCTTACAGGGCAACTCTCTGTATCACCATATCCAAAGAAGAAGGTTAATGAAAAATGACCTCAATTTCATATTGGCAAAACTGCTAAGAACTCAGACCCCACAGGAATGAAGATCACATCTCCTGAAGTAAAATCCCTGTGCAGCTGAGGCATTGTTTAAAGGCTAAAGAAATGCAGGGTGTATGGCAATGAAAGATATTGGTTCCCTCTCTTTGGTTTGGAACAGGAAACTAACTAATGTAGTCATTGCTAGTTTACGAATCTTCTCTTTTTCCACTATTACATATCAGGCACATTACTGGTGGTTTTAGTTACCATTTAGTTTATAAGCTGTGAAATGGTGAGGAGTAGTAGTTAGATGGGAGTATCATAGATTAAAGGAAGAATTAACATTGCCTGGAGTTTGTGAATGATGAGGACAAAGGTCTTTAAGGGCTCTTCATGATATCACAAGCCCTGAATGCAGTAGCTTTACATGGTTTTGAGTTTCTTACTACAGACAAGTTAAATGCATTAAAGCTGTATGCATGATCATCGGATCATGTGAGACGATAGCATCTGTAGAACTGTGAGGAAGAAAGGCAGCTCAGAATAATTTTTAGCCATCTAATTTGCACACAGTCTATTTTAATTCTCCCTAGGCAACCTACATGGTTGAACTAAATTAAACACCCTTTTAAAAGAAGGCATTATAATGTTTATTTATTGAGTATAGTGAGAAAAAATGATATAAAATTAAAAAGGTACAGATATGTCTTTCTTAATCTCATATCTTTGGCCCAAAGGTAGATTTCCCTGATCTGAGTATTCTTGCTCAGGATGTAGCCTGCAACAGATTCATGGCAATGACCCCTACAGAACCAAGATATTACTATTGCTTGGGCCCTATTATCAGTTGCTTGTTCTTATGAAGAAAATGGAGAGGATTCAATTTGGGTCTTAAAGCATCCTCTCATGATATGCCTGGCAGCAACCACACCTGACTGAGGCCCAGCTTTTCCTGAATATGCCCTTGCCCCTCCCCTCAGTTCCTGACCATTAAAACAAGGCAAGCTTATCATCTTTCTGATCTTTTTCCCACAAGGTGGGAGGCTTTTTTTTTTTTTTAATTCGCTCAAGTTCTTTATCTTATATAGACGAATTTGGCAACATTGAAATCAAAACATTTCTCTGGCCAGATCATGCTGAGCAGTTCAGAATCATCTTTTATCCATTTTATATTTTAAGCAAAGATGTTTGCACAGCCTGTGCTTCTCTCCTTCTCAAGGATGTGTAGATGAGAAATATAACAGCATTCCTTGAACAGACCCCTGAGAGACAGGCTAACTGCTTTCACCATTCCTTCCCCTAACTAACGTTAGATGATCACAAGCTCACTTTGAGAAATGAAGGGTGTGAGTGAATGAAGTCAAAAGGTGATGTATACTGAAGGCCCCTTGAGCTGGCTGCCATGCCTAGATCCCTCTTCCAGCTGCCACTGCACTGCCCAAGCTTCCTGCTCTGGGAAGCGGGTATAACCTCTGTAGACCTGACATGGCCATATCACCAAAAGGCAGACAATCCATAGGCCGATTAGAGAAGTATTCCATAGCCTGCTTCCAAAGATGAGTTGAGGCACTTGTGTCCTCCCTTGGGAAACAGACTGAAAGAATAAGAATTTGCCGGTAGGGAGCAGAGTGATCAGCAGGCCTTTGGAGCACTGCAGAATCACACAATGTCTGAGCACTAGGACAAAAATCCTCAAACTTCTGCTGCCAATGTCCCATGATTTATGCATAGAACAACTCCTGCTTTAGATATAAAGAACACAATGAGTTGCTTGACCTTTAGAATTCTGAATCTTCATTTTTTCAAGTTTCTCATGTTCCTAACCCACATATGCCTTTAGTCGAGGAATCTTGAACTGAATGACTGTATATTCTATGTGCTAAATACGCCTAACATTTAGTTAGGTGTTTTTAAACTTCAGTTCCATTCAACCCATATTTATTAAGAACTTCCTAGGTTCCAAGCTGTGTCCTAGATACTGCAGATACAATGACGAATAG
>RJWJ010015404.1:0-36229 GCA_004363605.1 Indri indri | reverse complement strand
ATTTTTCTGATCATTTCATTGGTCATTACACCTTATCAGAATAATCAGTGCTTATAAAAACAGAGTCATGATCTTTTAACCATTTATATAACTTTGATAACACTAGTTAGTAATTTTTATGAGTTTTGAGAATAGACAAAGCCTTTCATATAGTGCACATTTAGATCAGTGTGCCTATAACAAAAAGAGATGCATTTCTCTTTTATCGTATGAGTTGACAAAATATAATCTTACTTACTTTTAGTTCCTTATCAGTATATAATCTTAAAAATATAAACGTTTTTAGAATATTCTTTGATGTGTAATTGGAACAAAATAAATATCATAATTCAAATAAGGTGATTTTTTTATTGTTTAAAACATGATTTTGCCATAGATAGTTTCTTAAGGAAACAAAGGGTGAGGCTTGTTAAAGACTTCTCACATATTGGATTTTATAAAGCAAATTTAGGTATTTAACGGTGTCTAGATTCATTTTGGCACTGTATCATTACTTTTTAATAATTGGAGGCATAAATGAGCTGCAAACATGGATATTTTCTCTACACTTTACAGTATTCCCAAAAGTAATGAGACAGTACTTCAACTAAGTCTCAAAAGTAAGAGTAAAAATAAAGACAAGGACAAGTTTGTCTCAAAATTGGTAATTACTCATCTACTGGTCATATATCACAATGCTTCAAGTAATAGATCTTAGTAGATAATATGTTATTATTAATATATTAGTAGACAATTACATGTGGTAATATGTGACCTTACCATAGTAAAATGAACCTATAATATGCAATTTGAAGACATTATTTATATACCATAGTGAGTTATTTCTAGCATAATACAAATTTTAAGTCATTATATTAATGGACTGAATCCATATCTATCTTATATCCTCATCTCTGTTACCTTCACATTTCAACAGAATTTTCATAGTAAGCAGGCAACATAATTATTTAAAATTGATCATCACTTCTACACCAAATTGGTCAAAACAATCTATTGACAAAAAAAGTATAACAACATTTTAATTATTATTTTTAATGTCAAAGGAATATAGATATAAATATAGATAACAGAGAGTATTGGTAGAGCTAGAGATGGATGGAGATAAAAGGAGAAAGAGGGAGGAGGAAAAGAGAGAGAGAGAGAGACGGAGACAGGGAAGAGATAGAGACAGAAAAAGGTATAGTTCCTGAGATTTTCGCAATGTTAGTGAATAAGTTTGAACAAAGAAATATGGCCAGAGGAGCCTCTGGCTTATCATAGGCAAAACTAAATCATATAGCTGAATATTTGGATTGTTGACTTTCTAAAACTCAGTGTACTATTATGCATATGATAGGATATAACCTACTTTATAATCCTTCCACTGAATTTAATCTACCTGTACAATGATACTGAAATTTATAGTTTTAAATATTACTGTCATATAGGAGACATAGAATCAATCTTTAACTTATTATCACAATATTTTTGAAGTTGATGATGCAAGACATAAATACTATAATCTACTATACCATTATTGATTCCGATTCTAATAAACATTAGCATCATTTTTGAAATCTTATTTCTCAATGTTTTAAAATAAACTAGTGATTAATTCTATATTTAAGTTTCTGTGATTTAATATCACAATGGAAAGTTTTGAAAGATATTTATAACTATAAGAAAATTAGTTACACCTGCTAGCCTTATTCAGCAAGCATGACAGCTGGTATTAAACATTCAGGTCCCTGGTATTTTGATAATAAGAAATAATATGAACAATGAGCAGCATTCTGTTCGAATGTCAAGGGTAAAGATGGTTAATTAAGCTGTTCAATGTCTACAAACAAGACAAAGTGAAACACAAATGAGTAGAAGCAAACAATAAAACATATCCCAGGAAGGGGTTCACGTGACCACTATTCATAAATGCAGGCCAAGGGTAATATTTATCCAATATTTCTTTGGAGAATAATGTTAAAATATGAAACCATAAAAAGGTTAAATAAACAGACACATATTCATTAAATCTACAGTAAAAATATCAAGAAATATTTATTGATATGTTAAAAATTGTTAATAATTGCATAATTATAAAACAGTGAAACACTAAAAACTCATTTTCCATTACAGCAATCATTTCACATAATTATTATATGATACATATATTTAAGTATTATTAATTATAAACGAAGGATTTTAGAAACTATAATATACCAAAGAAATAATGTGCATGTTTATTTTGTTCTTCTAATTCCTCAAGGAGTAAAGTTAGGTTATTGACTTGAGATTTTTTTTTTAATGTAGGCGTTTGCCACTATATTATTTTTTATCACTCCTTTTGCTGAATCCCATAAGTTTTGGTATGTGGTAAATTTATTTTCATTTATCTCAAAGTATTTTCTAATTTCCCAGTGAGTTCTTCTTCAATATACTAGTTAAGCATGTGTTGTTTCATTTTCACATATAGGCGAATTTTACAGGTTTTCTCTTGCTAATTGTTTTTAGTTTCATTCCCTGTGGTCAGAAAAGTTATTTGGTATTATTTCCATCTTCTTCAATTTATTAAAATTTGTTTTGCAATCTAACATGGGATCTTCTGAAGAATGTAATATGCATGCTTGCAAAGAATGTGAATTCTGCTGTTGTTGGGTGGATCATTCCCTGTCTGTTAGGCCCAATTTTTTATAGTGTTGTTCTCAGTCTCTGTTTCCTTATTAATCTTATTCTGTCTTATTTATCCCTCATTAACAGTAGTGTATTAAATCTCTTAATATTTTGTTACCATTTCTCCCTTCAGTTCTGTCAATATTTGCTTCATGTATTTAGATGCTCTGCTATTAAGTAAATATATATTTGTAATTATTATATATTCTTGGTGAATTGACTCTTTTATAATATAGAATATTCTTCTTTGTATCTTGTGACAGTTTTTGATTTAGAATCTATTTTTTCTAAAATAAGTATGGCTGTACCTGTTTTCTTTGGTTTACCATCTTCATGTAATACCCTTTTTCCCATCCTTTCATCCTATATGTGTCTTTAAATCTAAAGTGAGTCTTTTTTTAAATTTTTTTTAAATTTCAGCATATTACAGGGATACAAATGTTAAGGTTATGTATATTGCCCTTGCCCCACCTGAGTCAGAGCTTCAAACATGTCCATCCCCCAGATGGTGTGCTCTGCACTCATTATGTGTGTATATACCCATCCTCTCCTCCCTCCTCCCATCTGCCTGATGCCCGATGAACGTTATTACTATATACGCAATTAAATGTTGATTAGTTGATACTAATTTCATGGTGAGTATGTGTGGTGCTTTTTTTCCATTCTTGGGATACTTCACTTAGTAGAATGGGCTCCAGCTCTATCCAGGATAATACAAGAGGTGATAGATCACCATTGCTTTTTGTGGCTAAGTAGAACACCATGGTATGCATATACCACATTGTATTAATCCACTCATGTATTGATGGGCACTTAGGTTGATTCCACATCTTTGCCATTGTGAATTGTGCTGCAATAAACAATTTGAATGTTTAAAAAAAAAGTCCCAATGTGCTTTATTTACTTAAGCATTTTGTTTTTTTTTTTAATTGTTGATTTATTACTTAATTGCATTATGGTCAAGGAACTTGGTATATGTAATATCAATTCTTTGCTGTATGTTGAAATGTTCTTTGTGGCTTAAAATGTGGTCATTTTCTGAAAATGTACAATGTGCACTTGAATGAAATATACATTCTTTTCTTATTAGCTATGGGAATCCATATATGCCAATTTACATCAATAGGTCCATTCTTTTCCTTCTCATGGCATATATAGAAAATTTTATTATTTGTAAAGCATTTTGTTATCCAGTTATTATATTTCAAGAATATGCATGTAAATAATTTATGTCATTTATTTATCAGGAAAAACATGTATAATACCTTCTAGATCTACAGAGCAGTGACAGGTGTTTTCTTGCCTTATGGAGTTATGTTGAGTAAATAAAACACAATAGGAATAGAGGGAGATGTTAAAAGGGATATATCCACTTCCATGCAAATATAAAATTTTAGAACTAGTTTTGGCTCTGAGGGATGAATGAGAGAAATCTTTATGGAAGAGTAGCTATTTACAAAAATGTTTAAAGAAGGAAAAAGAAGTGCATACAAGCCAAACAGAGTGATAAAGGACATTCCAGAAATAGCAAATTGAAGTAAAAATGATGGACATTTTTAATAACATAAGAAGCGATAGTCCCATTACATTGTGAATTTGTAAGTGAAAAACATATCATAAACAACTGAATAAGGGCTATAAAGGCTACCCCAGTACATAATCTATATGAGTAATTTCTATTTTTATTTTTAAGTGATTTTTTTTTTTTTAATTTGGCAAAGCAAATGTAGACCATTTATATACAATGGGTGGGACAACCAGGCATGACAATAGCAGGTACAAAATGCCAGGGATTAAAAAAAGAGTACTTTCAAATCTTTAGAAGAACTATGCCTTAGAGCATAAAATCTCTGTGTGTGTGTGTGTTTTAATTCAATGTGATGATATGAAAGACACCAATGAAGAACATTTATTCTGTTAGCTGTGCAGAAAAATTAACATTCAAACTCCTTTTTACACAAACACACATTTGTAAAATGTCTACAGAAAAATGCTTTCACTAATTTTCAGTCCCACCAGCAGTGTAAGAGTGTTCCCATCTCTCCACATCCTCGCTAGCATTTGTTATTTTGGGATTTTTTTGATAGAGGCCAATCTCACTGGGGTTAAGTGATATCTCATTGTGGTTTTGATTTGCATTTCTCTAATGGTTAGAGATGTTGAGCATTTTTTTATATGTTTGCTGGCCATTATTCTGTCTTCTTTTGAAAAGTTTCTGTTCATTTCCTTTGCCCATCTGTAAATTAGTGCAACCTCTGTGGAAAAGAATTTGGAGATACCTCAGAGAGCTAAAAATAGAAATTCCATTGGATCCAGCAATAGCACTATTAGGCATCTACCCAAAGAGCAAAAGACATTCTATAATAAAAACATCTGCACCCGAATGTTTATGGCAACACAATTCACTATTGCAAGGATGTGGA
The DNA here is from genome assembly GCA_004363605.1 of Indri indri. NCBI lineage: Eukaryota > Metazoa > Chordata > Mammalia > Primates > Indriidae > Indri > Indri indri. The sequence goes on along the minus strand of RJWJ010015404.1, from coordinate 31,160 downwards.
AACAATCCAAATGCCCATCAATTCATGAATGGATTATTAAAATTTGGTATATGTATACAATGGACTATTACTCAATTATAAGAAACGACAGTGATCTAGCACCTCTTATATTTTCCTGGACTGAACTTGAGCCCATTGTCCAAAGTGAGGTATCACAAGATCGGAAGAATGGGCTCCACTTGTACTAACCATCAAATTGGTACTAACTGTTGAACACTATGGTGCTCACATGGCAGTAATATTCTCCAGGAATTAGGAGGTGTCAGGGGGTAAACTCACAACTAAAGGACACGGGGAGCATTGTAGAGGGTAAGGTCATGCTTCTAACCCTCGCTTGGGTGAGGCAAAGACATAAAATGTAACCATAATGTTTGCACCCTCATAATAACCTGAAATAAAAAAAAAAAAGCAAAAATGCTTTCAAGTAATTAATATGACACACTGATCCTCAAGCACACAGTAGGTGCTAAATGATATGTATTAAATAACTAATGTTATATTAGTAGAATTATTATTTTGAAGAGCATTCGACTAAATTCAAAGCAATTAATAAAAAAGCTTATATTGCTAAAATGCAAATAAGACACTTTTACTTTTGAATATGTGTTATTTAAAAAATTTGGTATTCTAAATGCATAAGAATGGTTGGAATTTTATAAGATGAGTTAAATATTGATGCATTTTTGTATATCACCACACAAAATTCTTTTACTTGTGAAAAAGGTAAAGACAGAAAAATTTAAATGACTAACAGAAAAACAAATATATCTCTCCTTAACTTAAATAGCATTATCCACTGTTCAAACAAAGGAAAAGAGGGGAAAACATGTCAGGTTAAAGAAGTCTTTACAAACTGTATTCTATCATCAGGGAATAGAAAGTATTTAATTATTTTATGAAAACATATCATTTTATGTTTTGTCCCAGTGGCAATACACCAGATACTTATTATAGATATTCTCTTCTATTTCCCTTCATGCTGTTGCAATAAAACAAAAGCTTCGTTTTTGTGTTGTTTTGTATTTTCCTACATATTTTGAGGATATTTTAACTGAGAGGAAAATATACTTAACATTTGGGCAAATAATCTTTACCCAAGTACTCCTGTACAATTTACACTTTGGAGATTTAGGTAGCTGGAAATAACAAATAAATTAATAAAAATAATTGGATGTATGTTCTTGAAGTCTCATTCAACTGTGTATTCGGTAGCTCCATTCATTTGGTATAAACATAGCCTGCAGTGGTAGCTATGTTACAAGATCTAATTCTGATTGATAACTCAAAGAATCTCAGCTCAATATTTATTTTAGAAATATTAAAAGCAATTACGTCGAGAGTTTAGCATTTTATTAAAAGATAGTCTATTTGAACCTTTTACACATACAAAAAGAGGAACTGGAATCAATAGGTATGTGTTAACATTTCATTAAGCTCCGGAAATTTCTGCTGATTTTATTTGAGAAATAATAGTCTTAGACCATTTTCTGCTGCTATAACAGAATACCAGAGACTGTGTAACTTATAAAGAACTGAATTTTATTTCACTCATGGATCTGGAAGCCAGGAAGTTCAAGATCAGGGCACAGCATCTGCATGTGTCATTCCATGGTGAAGGGCAAGCACACGTGTGAAATAGAGGGGAAAGAAGGCTGAACTCATCCTATTTACCAGGAACCCACTTCAGAGATAACTAACCCACTCCTGGAATAATAACATTAATCCATCCATGAGGGTGGAACCCTCATTACCTAATCACCTCCGTTAAGGTGCCTGCTCTTAGCACTATTACGATAGTAATTAAATGCAACACAAGTTTTGGAGGGGACATTCAAACCATAGCAATCAGAAAAGAAATTGGAAAATAGAAAGCAAGCGCATTTGTAATTATAAGAACACATTGTGGAATACAGGGTTATCCACTCACTCCACCCTTATTGTCTTTTCTGTGAAGAACTGATTAGAGGGTGTAGGATAAAATTGAACATGAGAATACATATTTTTATAAGGCAAAATGATTACCAATACTAATGTTATCAGCATCCTACTCTGGAGTACCTAAAAACTTATATTCTCTGCCCTGGAGAGTAAGGACTCAAAAGCATTACCCTACCGACCATTTTCAAAAGGGAGGCTAGATGACAAATGTTCGAGGTAGGGTCATGCAGAGTATAGTGACAGAAACACGAAGAATCCTGGTAAGCCAGTACTGCAAACTGGAAGGAAGGCCAAGAAGTAGTAAAGGAAAAAGGAAAGGAAAATTAGAAAAGAAGGGTATATTTGCAAAGCCATTATAAAGTCTATCTAATGAAAAAGCAAATGTTCTGTGCTATCTCATCTTCATGTTTTTTTCATTTTCAGCCCCTAGTTAGAAGTGGGATTTATGGTAAATGACTTGACTTGCATGCCCTCAAGATGATGCTGGCACAGAATAGAGTTGTATCTCTGTAGTATTTAATTACTTCCTGTATGGTGATTAACCAGACCTGAACAAAAACTAACAAGTATTGCTCTACTATGTCATGTAAACTTAGAAGAAAACCGTAGAAGAATAGAATTAGACCACACATAATGTTGAATGTACCCATCAGGAGATGGGGGAATGTAATGTAAAGTTCAAGAGGATTTTTTTCATTGGATGAGAGCTAGGCTTTCCTAGTGAAGATGTTACCCCTTTATTCTTGGAGCTGGAAAGTGTGTTGTATATAATTGTATCCACTTCTCTGTAATGACTAAAGAAATTTAAATTGCGTTTATGAAAGAAAGGAAGTCTAATAATAAACAGATATATTAGATGGGAGGACTCAGACAATTGGGGGTTTCAGCCTCACTTACTCTGCAGCATTTGGTTACATTCTAGAGCAAATAACAGGACAATAAATGCAGCCTGCATTAGATGCCATGAATGAAAATGCAATATATTCATGGGGATGCAAAGTCCAGGAGAAGATCAATGGGACTGAACATGTTAAGGACATGTTGTAGAAATTAAATTATCAGAAATTGATAAATGCAGGTAGACTTTAGAGTACTAACAAGACCTAAATAAGAAGCTTCATTGAGCAAAACAAGAGCAAAGACGTTTACCTTGGTTTAATGAGTTCCTGGTCTTTGACTAAGTCTTGAAAATAAAAGTACTGAGGAAACAATATCTTCTGGATACTCTGAGGAATGATTATGCCTTTGCATTGGGAATGAGGCTAAGAATCTTTATTACGGACACTGAAAAAGAATTGCTAAAGCAGGTTTAGGAAATTGTCAAACAAGTACAACAAGGATTGACCTATGGCTAGGCCTAACTAGCAGTCATCTTCCTCTTAGTTACCTAGGACCCACACACTATTCTCCTTTCTCTCAAACGCATACAGAGGCACATGCATCTTATCCTGGCAATAACATTCTTATTAAAATTAAGAAAGAATGTTAAGAAGATACAGAAATATTCATGGTTTCGATCAGAGTTTGGCAGATTATGGCTTGTGAGATTAATCTGGCCCATTGCCTGTTGTTGTAAATAAGATTATGCTGGAACATAGCTGCTATAATTTGAATGTTTGTCTACTCCAAAACTTATGTTGAAATATAATTGCTATTGTGACAGTAATTAGGAACTGGGCCCTTTAAGAGGTTTTTAGGTCAAATGTGTTCTACCCTCATGAATGGACTAATTCCCTTACGGCGGGAGTGAGTTTACCTTTTCTTGCTCTTTCTCTTGCTTTCTCTTTTTTCCCTTCTGCCATATGATGCCTTCTGCCATGGGATGATGAAGCAAGAAGGCCCTTGCCAGATGCCAGCATCTTAACTTTGGACTTCCAGCCTCCAGAATTGTAAAACAACAAACTTCCATTCATTGTAAATTACAAGGCCTATGATATTCTGTTAGAGTGGCACAAATTATACTAAGACAACAGCCACACTCTTTTTGTACATATTGTCTGCATGCACTACAATAGCAGAGTTGAGGAGTTGTGACAGAGCCCACATAACCCCCCAACAGCCTAAAATAGTTACTATGTGTGTTTTTACAGAAAAAAAAATTGCCAACCTGTAGATAAGATGGTAGAATCAAGCAACAGGTTAAGGGACAAAGAACTCAAACCTGAGAAATTTAATACCCATATACCACAGTTGGGATCTTAATCCGAAAGGCAGTGGAACTCTAATGTGGGCTTCTTGATCTTGGTATATAATGTTGCTAAAAAGGATACCATGGTTTTACTTTCTCATTTATAATGACCAGGAGGGAATCTCAGCTGCCCTTGATCTGCTTAGGGATGGAAGACCGGGAAGCAGGTGGGCAGCACCTTGCATGTAGCTAAATTAGAGAGTAATATCTAGTCTCCTCTAACTGAAGAGTTAGTGAATAGGTGGTGCAATAGTTAATTTTATGTATTAATTTGTTGGACTAAGAGATGCATAGATGGCTGGTAAAATATTATTTCTGGATGTATCTGTGAGGATGTGTCTGGAAGAGATTAGCATTTGAATCTGTAGACTGAGTAAAGAAGATGGCTTTCACCAGTGTGGGTAGGCATCATCCAATCTGTTGAGTGCCTGAACAGAGCAAAAGACAGGGTAAGAGAGAATTTCTTCTCTCTGATTGAGCTGGGCCTTCTATCATTTCCTGTCCTTTGACTTCAATGTTCTTGGTTCTTATGTCTTTGGACTCAGATGAGAACTTACACATCATCGTCACATTCCCTCCCCACAAGTTCTTGGACTGGGACTTGGATCGGTGCTCATACCATTAGCTTCCCTGGTTCTCAGGCCTTTGGGTTTGGACTAGAACTGCAACACTATCTTTCCTGGACCTCCAGCTTATAGATGATAGATCATGGGACTTCTCAACCTCCATAATCATGTGGGCCAATGCCTGCCAATGTCCTTCTTTATAACATCCTATTGGTTCTGTTTCTCTGAAAAACCCTGAATAATGCAGATTAGAAAGTTCTGGTTCCATTAAATTTGTTCAGTTCGAATCAAGGAGTCAATGAACAACTGGAGAACAGAGCAGCAATCAGATCATCTGGGAAGAATGGGTTTAAAGAGTGATATAATACTGGTGTTAATGTCCCTGTCAAAGTGTGCAGGTTTAGCATAGGGTATTTTGCATTGGTAGAACAGGAGTGCACACTGGAAACTAAAGGAAAAAAAAAAAAAAAAACCTAGCCACAGGGAAAAGCTACCAAGTAATTGATTAGCCAAAAACACTGCAAAATTAGGTATCATTGTAAAATTCATTATGTTCTCAAATGAGGTTTCTATATTGTGAAAGATTTAGATTTTACTTTGGTTTTAAAATTAATATTCAATTTATTAAAGTTACAAATCCCAAAACTGGTGCTTCCTTAAGCTTTTAAGCTCTACATATGAATATTATATTTCTAAGTCTAGTAAATTTTTACTACCTATTTAATAGGCTTTTGAATAATGTTTGGTCCCATTTACAAACAGTTAATTAAACACCTTCAACATTTTAAACTGCATTCATAAATTTAATACATTCAATTTCTTTTTAAGTATTCCAATTGTTTAATTAACAAATAAAACTTTCCTGAATACTTAAATAACTCATATAAATTTAACATGGTAAGCTAAACTTAAGTCCTCTTGTTATAATACTGAACATAAAATTAGTAAATCTATACTGAATTCTCAATTATACTTATTAAAATTGGAATTATGAAATTAGTAATACTGCTAAACTGTCAAACATTTAAAAATAAATCATAAATGCTTAAGTAGCAAATATATGTGACTTTTAAACAACACAAAAATACAACACCATAAGATTTGTTTTAATATATCTATATACAATGTTTTACACTTCCCAGGAGTTAACGATGCTTACCGTTAAAAAAAATATCTTACAAATTCTTGCTCTTCTCAAGCAAAATTTGGGGGCTTTCTGAGGTAGTTCATTGCTCGGAGATTCAATTTACACTATAATGTATAATTAGGACATCAGAAATTTTCCTCATGGCTCTAATTGTTCTGCTGAGCCACTTAAGGCCATCATATCATAGACTAAAAAACATAAAGAAGTCATAGGTCACATCCCCACATTTCAGTCACCATTGCCTAATTTTCAAATCAAATTATCCCAATTATCAACCCAATTATCTCTAACATCTGGTTGGATTTAGACAATCCAATTTATAAATTATGAATTAGTGATGTTTCATTTACTATTTTGTCTTTTTGTGTGCCTATTAATGTCTTATGGATGTTAAAATGGTATGTAGTTGAATTCTGTATGTTTCTCAAAGCTTTGTCTAGATTTGCAGTCACAACTCCTAAGATCACTTTCCTGAGAGAAAAACCTACTCAGAACATATGCTACATGCAGACTGGATAGTCTATGATTTTGGCAACACGTTGAACTCCAAAGACTCCCTGCTACTGAAGATGAGCAGCTTACTGCATTCATAGTATTCATCAGTACTGCTCTGGAGGCCAGATGACTGGAGCTGCAAGTTGAAAATTTCCAAATTTCCGATGTCTATTCTTCTTTTGGTCAGAAAGGGAATTGACAATATCCGTCACTCTGGGATACATTATTAAATGTTTAAAATTGCCTACGTCTGAACTTTTAGACAGTTATGTAGTAAAAAGAGCAAACAGTTTTGAGATAAACGTTTCTGATCAGGAGAGTATATAGACCAAGGTCACAGGATCTGGAGCCAGGCTGCCTAGGTTCAAATCTCAACTCTAATATTTACTAGTTTTTATCACCTGAGGGATATTGGTTAGCTCATTATGTTTCAGTTTTTACATTATTCAAAATGGAATAATAATAATGCCTACTGAAAATGGTATAATGAGGGTTAATTTAGATGGCTGCACGTTAGAATCATCTGGGTTGATTTTGAAAGTCAGCACAAGTTCCTAGACCCATTCCACAACAACTAAATCAGAATGTTTGAAGGTAGGGCTTAGGTAATACTCATAAGCAGATGAGAATAATGACTTGTAAATGTTTATAACAGTCTTTTATCATTGTTTGTGTAGCCCTATACCAAGGTTATCTTTGAACTTCAGCTTTATCATCAGTAATGCATGCATGAGGAAAATAACTACAAATAAATTTCTCTTAAACCCTATCAAGTAGGCTCTGGATGAGAATCTGATGTTATACTCTAAATTGGCCTAAAACCATCTTTCTTTTCCTACTCCTCTGCCCATTCCAAGGTTATCTCCTCTATGTTGTGTGTTGCCTTTATAACTAAATCTGAAGGGGGTAATCATTTATATGCTGCTTCCTGTGGGGACAAATTTTAAGTCTTTCAGGATCTCTATTGTGAAGACCCAAACTTTCCTAAGTATCTTGATTATTACTTGTAGAATCAGAATGAGAGTAATAACTATACGATACACATAGTCACAAGGAAGGTGTCTGAGAATACACAGAGTAATTTTGTCATTAGATATATTGGCGAGTTCTCTGTTTATTCCTTGATCTTCTATTTCCAATGTCATTCTTTTATCTTCTTAAAAGTATACCTGCCTATTTCAATGATGTTCCATTTTCTTTGTACAGTTTCCGAACCAGCCCACACATCTTCTGAAGCATCTGGATTAAGGATCTTAGGAGGAACCCTGTCTCCCAGTGCTGATAGTGTCCAAAACCCAAACATGTACAGTCTGCCAAAGCCTTCCAATTCAAGCTTATTTGCCTTTCTCAGTGAAAGAGAGAGGCACCTCTCTGAGCTGTTTGAAAATCAGATAATGATATTTATCTTTTTACACCTGTGTGGATTTCATAAGTTCTTCAATGGATAAATCTCACTAACTAACTTTTCTAGGTCTTGAGACTTTCAGGTTTTTATCTTAAGTGTACAACTTTTTGCACCTTTTAAGACATATACTATGTATGTGGTACACTGTTGCAATAATCCACACTTTCAGGTAGTCTCCACTCATTCCTAGTCTTGCCTGGCCATTTGCTTTTGGTCAATAGAAAAATATTAAACTTGGTAGAAACAAAGATTTGTTAGTGCTTTAGCTTTGAGTTTTACACTCTCTCTGGAACCCTGCAGTCATGACAACGTGAACAAGACAAGGTTATCTTGCAGAAGAATAAAAGCATGTGTACCAGTTAACCCAGTCATCCCAGCCAACTGCCTGACATAGAGTGAGCCCACTGACTCTCAGTTGTCCACAAACACATGAGTGAGACCAGCTCTAGCTGAACCCAGTACAAATTGTAATTTCATTAATTGCAATTGAAATAAACAGAATGTTTAAGCTACGAAGTTTTGATTGGTTTGTTATTTAGCCATGGATAGCAGATTCAAGGTAGTATGTTACATTGCTCTTACTATTAATACCTGCCGATACAGATTAGAGATTACTCCCTAATTTAGCTGCATGCAAAGTTCTCCCCATCTACTTCCTGGTTTCCAATTACTGAGCAGGTCAAGAGCACCTGAGATTATTCCTTCCTGGTTGTTCAAAATGAGGAAGTAAAACACCTGAGAGCATCACTTATGCGCCTCATCATAGATGTTGACTATAACAGGTTCCCTGGGTCCAGAGTGAGCCCAGTCAATAGCAGCGGGTCACTGCTTGTACTCCACTTGGCTCTTCTCACCAGTCTTTATGTCCTCTGCTCTACTGCCTGCAACACATCCAAACGTCCCGTGGATGAACTTTTGGTGTTGTATATAACTGTGACTATCGCAACAGAAAAAAAAATCATAAGTTTTTATCGAAAGGTTAACATATATATGAGGAAATTAACATTTTACCAGTTTTATTTTTTCATGATTTACGTGCCTGGGTAAGAGCAAAGTAATTCCATCTCCATTGTCACCAGACTAGTCCAAGTGATCTCCACCTTAACCTAGAACAGTCTAATGGTCTCCTAACCAGATTTGACTGGTTTTCTTACATTCGCTTTTACATCACAAAAGTCAACACAAATTCATTACAGCTGATGTACTTTTTCGATAACTCTTATCTATTCAAAGTATATTTCCACTTAAAATCATTCAATTATTGCCCTGTTGTTTTAAAATGAATCCAAAATCTTTTGAGGGATACAATGGCCTATAATATTTGGTAAAAACAACACCTGTAACTGCACATCTTATCACTTTACCCCTAGATATTTTTCAGTACCTTGAATAACCAAACCTCCAAACCTCTGAACAAAACCTCGAATTTCTTGCACCTCCCCACCAGCCATCCACATAGAAGGGATTTAAGAGTTCCAACTTTACCCACATCTCCCTGATTGGACTTCTAACAAGGTTTACCTGTTGATTTTCTGTTGGGATACACGTTTTCATGAATTTCTCATGTTCCTGGATGATTCAGGCCTTCTAAGCAAAGGACATTTTTCAAGAGCAAACGGCTTTGAAAGCTGGAAATACTACATATTTCCAGAGAAAATTAGAAATTTACCTACCCAGAGATGTTCTGTGGTGCTAAAGATAAAATCATCTCTTCCCTTCTCCAGAGACAGTGGCTTACATTCTAAAATAATAAACCCAGAGATGATTCCTATCTTTCCCCTAGAGCTGATTTGTATCTCCTCGCTTGCGTGCATGCGCGCACATTCATTCTCTCTCTGGAAAGGATAGGCATATGTACGAGCAGCCCTAAAAAGACTCATAGTCTCCTAAAATTTGGAGTTCCTCTCTCATAGTGCATCCCATTACATACAGAAAATATCTGGCCCTCATAGAATTACCCTGTGGTGACTGGGACGTGGGAACTGACACAAGATGCACACGATGCTTCTCTGGCTACTGATTTTGTTGTGAGAAATAAACCATTTGTTTCTCTGACCCAGTGGCCTTGTATGCATGAGACATATGTAATGTATTTATTTATGTATGTGTTTGTATATTTGTGTATATATGTACAAACATACATATGTAATATTATGTACAAAAATACTACATATTTTCTGACAACATTTTCCCTTCTATATTGCAATTACCTTAAGAGCCTTATGTTATTTGGATTTTTATCTCCAGTTTTTATACAGTTTTCCAAGAAAAGGAGCTCATGGCAAGATTAAATATATGTCTTTTCATGAGTCTTAAAAATTTCTACCTCCCATATCACCACGTATGACCACCTATAAAGATACAGCATGTGTAAAACTCAGTCCACAAGTTCAGGTGCGAAAATAATATAATTTCATTTCATCTAGGTCAGAATATTTATGACTTCCAACCTACTTTCTACCACATTTTTGAAAAACTGTATTTTGTCCATTAATTAAACCAGCTTCATTCTCCCCAGACCACATCAGAATGCTAGAGATCTATTTAATATCATGAAAATTGGGTAAGGAACTGTGATATCTTGTCTACAATTTTTCTGCTGACAACCTCATTGTCAAGTTCCCCATGAAGTCTGGTAATGTTCTACTTCTGTGCTGCATTTGGTCTCTTCACTTTTGTAGGATTAGACACCCCTGTGTTTAGCTCTTACACAGCCACTCCTTCTGAAGTTTCCTGCCTCATTTTTATCTAAGTCTCAGTGCCATGAAGTCCCTGACACCTAATGAAATCTTCTCTGCGGATTAAAAACTTTAGAAACAAATCCAGCAAGCTCTGCCATAATCCTGGAAGGGATGGTCAGTGGTGGTCACTGTTTGAATGAGGGAAGGTAAGGAAAAAAAATACACTGGAAGAAAACACACACACATGTACATATATACACATATACATATATGGGTGTATATATTTATATACATAGTTAGAGTGTGCATGCACACGAGAGAGAGAGAGAAAAGGAGAAAGGACAAGAGATTGTGACTGTGAGAAAGAGGGAGGAAAAGAGAAAGAGAGGTGGAGGGAGAAGAAGGAGAGAGAGAGAGAAGAGGGAGAGAGGAAGAGAGAGACAGGCAGACAGACACCAGGTCCTTGCTCCTTGCACCTTCTCCTCAGCTCCACATGTCTGCACTGCAGGGGCCTTACAGGGGCTGGTCCGTTAGCAAGATTTCCTCCTGACATGGCCCAGCTCAAGCTTTACCCCAAAGTGTACCAAATTCCTGTGGTTCAGGCCCAGAACCTGCAGTAGCACCCTCACTCCCTCTGCATACCGCCCACCAGCTTCGGCTCACCTGTGTTCCAGAAGGTTCTTGCTTGCTCAAGAACTATGAACAAGTTCCCCAGAGTTCCACCATGCAAAGGGCTACAAACATACCTTCTTCAATAAGATCTGAAACCTCTTCCAAGTTTGTCTATTTTGGCTACTCTTCCCTCAGATCTAGGATCCCTTAAGAGACTCTTTTCATCTTTGTAGTTATTTTTCTATTACAGCTTTAATTATAATTTAAAGAATGTATGACCTATACATTAATTATGTAATATATAATATGTACTTTAAGATTATGATTTAAGACTATCTAATTCATTATATTAAAGTCCCCCTGTTTAAATTATTAATTGAACGCAGACAAACTAGTTTTTTGAGAAGACTCCTCAGAAACTAAACAATTGGATGACTTATCACTGATGATAAATTCTGCAGGTACACTAAACACTCAGAAGAAACATCAGCTGAGAGAATGGCCACATCCATTTCCTGGGAGGCAGTCTGAATACTTCCCTGAGAGAGGGTGTTAGATTGCAGACACAGACAGAGAGGGCATTATAAATGTCTCCCCCAATCCCGAAGACATGACAGGTGTTAAAAATACACCTTCCTCCAGGAGGCAAGATCAGTGACATCTTACACATTTCTGCATATAAAACACTCAGAAGAAATGCAATACCAATTCTGAATAGAACATATGGAAAAATTAAAAGTGATTCAAAGGATGGAAATGGTGTTGGTAGGGGGACTTTTAGACCTAATGCCATCCATTTTCATTTGTCAGTGGAGAAAAAATGTATCAATGAGTCCACAACCCTTAAAACAGATGACATATCAAGAACAAGAATTGCACTGCATATAGAATTCCTGTATAATAAAATATTAGTTTGATTGAATAAACTTTTCTTTTTAATCTGTTTTTACCTTACAAGTGTATTTGCCCCCTAACATTGAGATTTAAATATTTTCCAGCCAGTAGATAATTACTTTGAGAGATTTTCTGGTATAAATGGAAACTGAACATTTTAGTCTAAACAATTTTCCACATATCTTTAAGTCTAATTAGGAATTAGGAATTATTTTATCTTGTTGAATATTTAGATTTATTTTTATCCACCTATCATCTCTGGGTAAATTTGTATGATTTGATGAGGAGAGTGATTTCATTAACAATTACATTGAAGTAAAATTGTAAGACTGGGATAACTCCCCAATTGATTTAGATTCCATAAATTAAAGATATGTGATAATATAAACACATTTAATATGCACAGTTAAAAACAAGGAGTATTTAAAAATTAATGTATACATACATATATATGATATAGCAGGAGAAATACTTAAACTGGGAAAGAGACACAGTTTCTAATTCTCAGTGCTGTTCATTTGTATATAAGTAATGTAGTACTTTTACATAAATACTTAGTGTTCACTAAAGTTGAGTATCTGGCAGAATATCTTTTTGTCAAGAAGCTGTTAGCAATTATTTTGCTATTGTTATTTGAAAATAATAACAAAACAGTACTGTTTTAAAATATTATATGCTTAAGATTTATGTTTACCACAATTTACCTAAATTGGCTGTGATATTTAATATTTGCCTGGTGATATTCCAATTGAATTCCACTTAATGTTTTGACTTCCAAGAAATAACTCCCAGTTATGCTGTACCAGTTAAGTCCTGTAGTCAATTTATTTGTAAAACATTGATAAACATTGATACTATTTAAATCTAGAAAGTTTTTATAATTATCTTTAAAGTTAAATCATTGAGGGTTTATCTCCTAATTATTACATGTTTAGAAATAAAATGATTCTGGGTGAATAAATTGAAATGTATTGAAAGTATCATTTTCCACTTAAAAACTAATGCTAGAAAATGAACCTAGTGAATGAATATCAGTTGAACCTAGTGAATGAATATCAGTTGTGTCTAAAATAACTTTAGATTTTATCCTTTATAGCAATAATAAACTATCTTTTCAGTGTCAATAATCATCTGATCTATTGGTTTTACTATACCTCAAGTTTCTATTGATACACTATGTTTTATTTTTAATATTTTGAGAAGTTTTCATACTGTTTTCCATATTGTCTGTACCAATTTACATTCCCATCAACAATTTACAAGGGTTCCCTTTTCTCTACACGCTTGCCAACACTTCCCATCTCTTGCCTTTTATTATTATTTGTATAGATTTAGGGGATACAGTACAGTTTTGCTGCATGGATATATTGTATAATAGTGAAGTCTGGGCTCTCTGTGTAACCATTACCCAATTAGTGTGCATAATACCCATTAAGTAACTTTTTTTTTTTTTGATACAGTGCTCTATCATCCAGGCCGCAGTACAGTGGTCTAATCATAGCTCAATGTAACCTCAAATTCCTGGGCTCAAGCCATCTTCCTGCCCTAGCCTCCTGGGTAGCTGGGACTTCAGGCACATGATACCACTCCTGACTAATTTATTTTCTTTATTTTTTTGTAATGATGGGGCTCACTATGTTGCCCAGGCTGGTCTTGAACTACTGGCCTCAAGCCTCATCCTTCCATAGTGCTGGGATTATAGGCATAAACCACAGTGGCTGGCCCCATTAAGTAATTTTTCATCTCTCATCCCCTCCCACCTTCTAATCCTTCTGAGTTTCCTTTCCTTGTAGGGATTTTTCACCTCTTCAGTTAATGTATTCCTAGACACTTGTCTTTTTTGACAACAGCCAGCCTATTGTGTTTTTTTATTATATTTTATTTTTTATCATTATTTTTAATTCAGGATATAATGGGTGTACAAACTTTTGGTTACATGTAATGCATTTCCCTCACCCAAGCCAGGGCTACAGGTGTGCCCTTACCCCATACAGTGTGCTCAGCTTCCATTAGTTGTGGTTTTACCCTCCCAACCCCCCCACTTCACCAGCACCCAATTAGTATTATTACCATGTGAGCACCTTAGTATTGAAAAGTTAGTGCCAATATGATGGTGAATACATGCGGTGAATGTTTTTCCATCCTTGTGATACCTCATTTTGAAGGATGGCTCAATCTCTATCCAGGATAATATAAGAAGTGCTAGATCACCATTGTTTTTTGTAGTTGAGTAGTATTTGATGGTATACATATACCACATTTTATTAATCCAGTCATGTATTGATGGACACTTGGGTTGTTTCCACTTAGGTTCTTTGCAATTGTGAATTGTGCTGCTATAAGCATTCAAGGGCAGATATCTTTAGCATAGACTGTCTTTTTTTCTTTGGGATAGATGCCTAATACTGGGATTGCTGGATTAAATGGTATTTCTATTTTTAGCTCTTTCAGGTATCTCCATATTACTTTCTACAGAGGTTGTACTAATTTGCAGTCCCACCAGCAGTGTAAGAGCAATCCAATCTCTCCACATGCATGCTAGCATTTGTTGTTTTGGGGCTTTTTGATAAAGGCCATTCTCACTGGAGTTAGGTGATATCTCATGGTTTTGATTTGCATTTCCCTGATGATTAGAGATGTTGAGCACTTTTCATATGTTTGTCAGCCATTAGCCTACCTTCTTTTGAAAAGTTTCTGTTCATGTCCTTTGCCCATTTATTGATGAGGTTGTTTAATTCATTGTGGGTTTTATTTGCATTTCCCTGATGATTAATGATGTTGAACACTTTTTCATATACCCATTAGCCATTTTTTTCTTTTTTGGAGAGAAAAGTCTATTTCAGTCCTTTGTCCATATTTTAATTAGGTCGTTTGTTTATTGCGATTGAGTTGTATAATTTCTTTATATATTTGGACATTAACCCCAGATAAGAAATATGGTTAGCATATATGTTCTCCCAATTCAGAGGCTGCCTTTTTATTTTGTTGATTATTCCCTTAGGTGTGTGGAGAAGCTTTTTACTTTGATGTAGTGCCATTTGTTTATGTTTCCTATTGTTATCTGAATTTTTGGTGTGATATTAAAAAAGAAATAATTCCAAAAGCAAATGCTGAGCTTTTCCTCTATGCTTTCTTCTGGGAATCTAATGGCTTTGGGGCTTACATTTGTATTTATTCTATTTTCAGTTGACTTTTGTGTATAGAATAAGATAAAGGCCCAACTTCATCCTTTTGCATATGGATATCTAATTTTCCCCACACTCTTTATTAAAGAGACTATCCCCTCAAATCTTCTTGGTAACACTGTCAAAAATTAGTTAACTGTATATGCTTAGGTTTATTTCTGAATTATCTTTGTGTTCTACTAATCTATGAGCCTGTTTTTATGCCAGTATTACAGCATTTTGGTGAGTATAGATTCCAAACAAAATTTGAAATCAGAGAGTGTGATGCCTATAACTTTATTCTTTCTCAAGATTGCTTTGGCTATTTGAGGTCTTTTGTCTTTCTTTACGGAATTTAGAATTTTTATTTCTGTGAAAAATACTTTTGGAATGTTGATAATAGTTGTGCTGAAACTATATTTTGCTTTGGCTACTATGGATATTTTAACAATATGAATTTTTTCAATCAATGAACACAAGATATATTTCCATTTCTTTGTGTCTTCTTCAATTTCTTTCATCAATGTTTTATATTTTTCAGTGTATAGATATTTCATCTCTCTAGTTAATTTCTAAGTATTTTATTCTTTTTTATTCAATCCTTAGTGGGATTGTTTTCTTGATTTCATTTTTGGGTAGATTGTTATATTTTGAGCAATCTCTTTTCTGGAATTATACCCAGAATTTTTATTTCACTCAAAGGAAATAAAATCACTTTATAGAGATATCTGTACAACCATGTTTATTGTATCATTATTCACAATAGCCAAAATAGAGAAACAACCTAAATGCCCATTTTTCCACTCATATACACACACATATATACACAAACACATAATGAAATATTATTCACCCTTAGAAGATCTTGCCATTTGGGATAACATGGATGAACCTGGAGGACATCATTCTTAGTAAAATAAGCCAGATACCAGAAATAAAAAAGTGGCATAATCTCACCTATACGTATAATCTAAAAAAACTGAATATACAGAAATAGAAAGAACATTCATTACAAGTGGTGGGGAGAAACAGAGAGATAGTAGTCAAAGGATACAAAGTTGTGTTATATAGGATGAATAAATAGAGATCTGATTTACAACACAACGACTACAGATAATAATATTGTACTGTATAGCGGAAATTTACTGAAAGAGTAGATTTCAAGTGCTACTTCCACACACAAAAAAGATAACTATGTGAGGAGGTGGATAGGTTAATTTGCTTGACTGTAGTAATCGTTTCACTGTGTATATGTTTACCAAAACATCATATTTTACCCACTTATGTAAAAACATTGAAAAAAACCAATATATTTTAAAACAATAATATATTTTTCATCTACTTCTCTGAATCAAAGGCTATAAAGGACATGAAACCAATTCCCATGATCCAAACTCCTTGTTCAAATTTCTGATTTTAATTTAACTTCCCAAATACTTTGCTGATAGTTAGTAAAATCATCTGGTTTTCTAATAGTACTTTCTATTACATGTTAATTTATTAGATTTTAGTTTTTATATCTGTTTGTGTGAATTAAGCTATATATAAGTCTACCCAGAGGAGACTGACTTACTGTCATAGCTAAGAGCTCATTTTGGTTCAGGCTAATTTGGACAGTGAAAAATTTACTATTACTGTCACCTTGGGGAAGCTGCCTAGCAGCTAGCTACGTATCTCTTGCTTTCTTGCAAGAGCTTCTTTTATTCAAACTTTTTCAGAAATAACTGACATAAAATTGATATTATTGTTGCTCAGAATAAAATTTAATATTATTAGTAGCAACACTATTATTATTGTCATTATGTGTGTAACATTAAAGCACTGACCACTATCTTACTAATCTTTCTTTACTTCTGATTGATGTATGTAATTATTTACCAAGTAATTTCTACACAATCAGATTTGTTATTCTGTTTTATATTATCACTAGCCCTGAATGATTGTTTTTCTAATATAACCTACAATTCATTTCCTACATATGAATATAATGTATATAGATTTATTTACAAATATTACCAAAAACACTATCATGGCAAGTAAAAACAAATAAAAAGAATATTAGTATTATGAGTTTCAATGTTATCGAATCACAAAGAATCTGATAGTTGTCAAAAATAGAAAGTATAATATCTGAAGTGATTTAAAATATTTTTCATTCTGGGAGGCCAAGGTGGGAGGATCGCTTGAGCTCAGGAATTGGAGACCAGCCTGCACAAGAGGGAGACTCCGTCTTTACTGAAAACAGAAAAAATTAGCTGGGTGCAGTGGCTCACACTGGTAGTCCCAGCTACTCTAAGACAGGAGGATCACTTGAGCCTAGGAGTTTGAGTTTTATGTGAGCTATTATGGTGCCACCGCACTCTACCCTGATCGACAGAGACTCTGTCTCAGAAAAAAAAATGTTTTTCATTGAAAGCTAACCTCTAAAATTCTAAATTAGACAACTGAATAAGAGTTTTCAAACTCAAATTAGTTGCCAATGTTGTAAAATTCATTATATAATTGTAAATCATGTATCTAAGTCACTATATATAATAATTTTAATACAAAATAGAGATTTTTATGAGAAACAGGCACATAATTTGACAATGAATATTGGATTGTGTTCTATTATTTAATGTATTTAATTTGTAAATTGTTATATTTTCAAAAACACATCCATATTTTAATGACAAAATATTGAAGCATATTACAAACCTAACTAGTTCATAGTACTAGCAAATAATGAAAATTTACATCTAAAATGGCATTTTGCACATCCAACCTTAAAAAGTAAATGTTTTTGTCCTTTATATATTACATTTTTATTGATAATAAATACATGGCTTGTATAATAAACCTTGAATATGTTCACCCTACTCTGTTTAAGAGGTTGAAAGGGCATGTTGCTTTTATGCTGAATAGCCTTCTTTAATTGCTTTTGTTGGATTTCTTTTCTATTTTTTTCTTTGTTCTCTATTTTCCACCACATTCCCTCAATTTGCTTTGGTAGGTGTATCGTTATTTTTCCCATTGTGGTTCCCTTCAGTTTAAAAAAATACATATATTTTAATTGGCAATATAACTTCCATATTTAAAAAGTGTGAAATAAGTATATAGAGTTTTAAATATGTATTTACAAAGCAAACAATCATTTAACTGCCACCCAGGTGAAGAAAGGAAATATATATTTTATACCAGATATCTCCTTCCATGAAATTCATATCATGAAGCCAACTTGGTGCTTTCATAGTCAACACTAGAATGACAGCTCCTAGGTATAGCAGTGCATCACAGAAGCTGCCTCTCTTATTTATTCAGGAAGCTGAAATTTTGACTTAAGGCATGTATTGCCAAATTTGAAACAGCCAGGAGGAAACAAATTTTAATCCCTTACTGACTTTGAAAACTGTACTTACCAGCACTTGTGATTTTTAGTGTTAAACTTCTCTGTCTTCTGTGGTGATCTGTCTTACAAGTCAAGCTTTACTTGTATTGCAGTAAAAATTCTCTATGAAAAGAATATCTCCCCATTTTGAATTTAATACCTCATGAAGATTCACACAATTTCAATAAAATTAGAATAAATCAAATAACACTGAATGTTGATAAGGATGATTAAACTGGAAAAAAAAAAGACTATATAGAAGGATTAGTGCCCCTCTAAAGAAAAAAAGATGCCATTTTGAGGAACTAGATTAAATCCATCTAAAACAGAATTGCTGTAAAACTTTATTTTACTTAAAAATCTATTTTTATAAGAAATCTCATCTTTTAAATGAATTTCTTCTGATTAGAAAAATAAGTCTAGTAGAAATTTTTAAATTTGTAAAGTAATATTTTTAATGGAATACTAAACAATATCTCAATCACTTCTGGAATCAGAAAAGTAATAGATGATGCATAAATAGATAAATGGATGACATGACCACTTCTTGTCTCCCTCTATGTTTCACAATAATTGCTATGTCACATTTCAGAGATATATGTCTATTTATTGCCTTTCTCTTTGCTTTCTTTCTTCAATATTCTTCATAATAATAAAGAAATTTCAAATGCAAAGAACATATGTAAATCCATCAAATAAAATGTCCAATGTTGTGTATGTTTGCATTAGATAGTGGAAATAATTTAATGGATTTAAAGTCAGTCAGTCATGGATCAGATTCTTTGCTTTGGTCTTTGTCAACTGTGTATCCTTGGTTTAATTATTTTGAGCCTCAATACCATCATTATTAAGGGGGATAGTTGTACTTACCTATTTAGGGAAGATGTCTGGTTAGAAGATATAGAAAATGTAAGTTTCATGTAAAAAGTGAGGCTTATTGAATATATACAGAAAATATATTTTATCCATTATTCATTCAATTTTCGCTGCAATTTCTCCTTTGGATAAAACCTAGGAAAGGTGTCATGACTTCTAATAAGTCTTAAGTAATCAAAGTTATTTGGTTCTTCCAGTCTTAAAAATGTTATTAGTTCCATAGTTAATATATTTACCCAGTAAATAATTAAAACTTCAATCTTTATTCCAAAGAAATTTTCTCTCCTCCCCCTATTTAGATTGCTCCAAGTAAATTGCCTATTATGGGGAAGGGGTACATAGATGTTTTTTTCTCTATTTTCCTTCCTTGCACTTAGTAAATTCTGGGTGGATTCTAGTGCATTTTGTATTGAAGTGGAGAACAAATTGTAACTTACGGGGTAAGAAAGTCTATAC
This sequence comes from Indri indri, assembly GCA_004363605.1. NCBI lineage: Eukaryota > Metazoa > Chordata > Mammalia > Primates > Indriidae > Indri > Indri indri. Next base: position 11,371 of record RJWJ010015404.1, on the reverse strand, counting down.
CTGCTTAGTGATATTGAGAGATGGCACGGATGCTCCTCACCCTTGGCAGATCATTAAAGAAGATTCTTTTTCTTGCAAGGCACATTCATAAGACTTTCCCTGCCCTCACTAATGGTCTTTCACAAACTGTCCCACTAATTCAGGAGAATAGTTCTCCTCTGGTTGGTCACCTAAACCTCTCTCACACTGAGAAGTTGGATAGATCACACCACTGTTGGGTATATATTTTTTGTAAGAATATAAGACAACATTATGTAGAGACTATAAAACAACTCCAGGCCAGTGCTGTTTAGTACATATGGTCTGATTTTGGTACATGGAAAACACTAAACACATTCTCATCCAAACAAGTTCTAGGAGAACATGCCACCCTAAATACTTTCCCCCAAAGACTTTATACGACCACATGTACACAGCCTGTAGGTTTCTTAGACATGTCAGACATCAGCCCATGAGTCCCGCAAGATCCAGGAAATGTATATCAAACTCACTGAGTGGCTTTATTGAAACTTCTTCCTTAGGCTTGAGAAAAGGGGAAAATATTTACATCACAGTTTAAGAGTTTGCCATGAAGTGCTTATATACAATTTTGGTAACCCTTTCCTCTTATTAAAATTTAAAATCCAAAAGACCAATATTTATACTAAATATGTCTAAGAAATCAAATTCACATACTAATATGCTAATAGTTGCCCTCTCTGTCTTCTAGCAAAAAACCGTTAGAAGCCATTATGGAAAATCATTCTCTTCATAATAGCAATACAAAATTAATATATGGACTAATAAATAAGAATTGCCAGACCCATATTTGGGAGATTAAAAAAGTAGAGACAAATATTTTTTTAAAATATTTTGACAAAATTTAATAGTAAGGGTAAAAAGAATAACAGAACCTATTGATTTTTTTATTTTGAAACTGTAAAATTTATTTTATTTATTTACCATTCTTATTTTCAAAAAGTTTTAAAGGCAGAATTAGAAAATTCTAATTTAATACCTAGATTTAATAATTGTATCTGTACTTCACTTAATAATTTTAATTTAAAAAATTCCTGATAATAAATTAAAAGTTAACAAATGGAAAAAAATTATTAACTTTAATTAAAATATTACATCTACTATCCCAACTATGATATCTAAGTGATATCAGTTTAAAAAGTTTAGCAATTAAACAATATACTTTATATAAGCAGCAAATAACAATTCGAATGTAAAGCACTGTACATAAAACATAATTCAGTAAACGTTCATCTTATTCACCAAAAGAAGACTAGATAATGGGTGACAGTAAGTGGAAAAGAGTTACGAGAAATCATTATTTAACAGATGCATTATTTTATTATGCACCATTTTCTACATAAATTTTCTAGCCAAAAATAGACTACTAGTTATTTTGCTCTTAATCTGAATTTAAGAATAAGGTTTAAGACAGTAAATGTCACCTCAGGGCAAAATAAAGGCTAACAACAAAAATTCTTTGTAATACATGGAAATGGTATGCATGGAAAATGGACTGGAAATTCATAGAAGATGCCATTTGTCCATATCTTTTAACTGGCATATGTATGCAAAGTAAAACATTTTGAGCTCATTCTAACATTTTATACAATTCAAATTTGTTCCCTGTGATATTCTCTGACAAGAAAGAGACATGTTGAGTAAATTGGAATTTGTATGTGTCTTTTTCTGATGAAATAGTGAAATATAACTTTTTATGTAGTTAATAAATTTTTGGATTAAAAAAGTTATTTTTATTAAAAAAGGAATCCATGTCCAACAGTAGAAGCAAAGTCTTTTTTGACCAAAAAAAACCAGGTTTTTAATTGCTGTATTTATTTTCTCTTTACTGATTGTTTTAAACCAAATGTCAGATATTGTGACACTTCATCAATGAGTAATTTATTATGCCTCTCTAGAAAAGAGACATTTTACAACAACATGATTAATATACACACATTTTTTATTAACATTTTTACTTTGTTTTTATAGAATTTCAAACATACAGAAAAGCCATAAGAATTATACAACGAATTCCTATGTCCTTTATCCAGATTTAACCATTTATTGTCTTTCTAATTTTTTAATACATGTTTTCTAAACCACTTAACAGTAAGTTGGAAATATTGTGCCCCTTTACCCTGAAATATTTCATATGCATTTTCTTTTTTTAATTTTGTTTTGTTTTTAAAATTTTTATTTTTAATTTTTATGGGTAAATAAGAGTTGTACATATTTATGGGGTACATGTGATATTTTGATACATGCCATACAACCTGTAATGATTAAATCCAGAGAATTGGGATATCCATCACCTTATATATTTATCAATTCTTTGTGGTAGACACTTTCCAATTCTACTTTTCTAGTTATTTTGAAATACACAATAAATTGTAACCTTTAGTCACCCCATTGTGCTATTGAACATTAGATCCTATTATTTTTGTTTAACTGTATTTTTGTACCTATTAACTAACCTCTCTTTCTACCTTCCCCTCCACTAGCCCTTCCCAGCCTCTGGTATCTATCATTGTAATCTCTACCTCTATGACATCAACTTTTTTACCTCCCACATATCAGTGAAAACATGCAAAATTTGTCATCCTGTGCCTGGGTTATTTCACTTAACATAATACCTCCAGTTCCATCCATGCTGCTGCAAATGACATGATTTCATTCTTTTTTATGACCAAGTAGTATTCCATTGGGTATATATACCACATTTTCTGTATCCATTCATCTGTTAATGGACACCTGTATTGATTCTGTATCTTTGCTAGTGTGATTAGTGCTGTAATAAACATGGGGGTGCAGGTATGTTTTTGTAAAGGAAAAATAATCTCAAGACCTCTCAAAATTCATTATAACAAATGGGAGAATTGAACCTGAGAACTGAGTCACACAAGTACTGCCAACCTCTCCCCAGTGAGGTACAGGGGACCATATTTAAAAAAACGTAGGGGCTTAGAAAATGATTAAACAGGCTTTTATTTATTATTATTATTATTATTATTATTAGTTGACAAGATATGAGAGGGAGAAAGGCAGCCTGGCTAGCAAGGTGGTCTTATTATGCAGATAAGCCTTGTTATAATAGTCCTCAGGGAAATGTTTTTATTCAGACCTTTAAGAGTGTCAGGCTCTCAGCAAAACTGTCCCATATCAAATGGGCAGGGGCTGGTTGCATTTAACAGATTCTCTACAGATGCAATTTTCTTCCCAAGCCTCTCCACCTAGACAACTGGGTAGCATCATCCCTGTTTGAATGCAGCCATCTCAAAATATATCAAATAAATATATTTTGGGGTAAAATATTTCTCTTTTCCTTCAGCCTTTAAAAAAAGAACGCTTCAAGATATACAGGCCCTATAAAAAGTTTACATCCACAGATGCAAACTGAGGAGAGATATGATCACTCCTCCACCTACGCTGAGATCACAATAGTATTTCCTCTACCCTCCTTTTTGAATATTCATCTTCTCTTACGTAGATTTACTGAGCACCTAATAGAACTTCATAATAATATTACCAATTGCCGCACTGCTCACCTCCTTCAACCCTTCTCTTTTTTTCTGTGTACCTGTTTTTTCCTTTAAATGTGAAGTTCTCGACCTCTTCTACTGAGAGAGCCCAGTCCACAACAGATATTCTGTGGGCTGTGCTTTTCCCAGGCATGTCCTCAAAATCTTGGGCAGCCAGGATGGCATGAGAGATTGGAGTAGCAGTGGTCATGGGAAGCTCTTTTCATTCATTGATGCTAGAGGGTAAAAGCCCACTGTGGTGATAGCTGTAGGATTTATGCCTGACCTCTACTCCCTGGAAGAAGAGCTATGGTATACCAGGTGGTTGACTGGGTTGTAGGATGCCCCAGGAGCCTGGATCCTGTGGTCTAAGGGTTGTGGCAGAGCTCGACAAGGTAAGCTTGCACTCAGGTTCCCCCAATGGCAGGTTCATACACTAGCCCTGATGAGTTGGTGGGGAAGTCCTCAGGACCCTGGCTCCTAAATTCTTGGATGAGGAGAGACCTTTGCTGTTGCTGCACTGAGGCCTTAGCACTGGGAAGAAGGGCCAGTCCCTGCTTTGGCTGGTGGGAGTGGGACTTGATTCTTTCTCATGTTGTAGTCTCCACAGGGCTCTCTCCCCTGTCCCAACTGTGGCACCTGATCTGCTATTAGTCAGTCTGTAGCTCTCCTCCTGCTCAGGTACCTTGAGAAGTGCTGGTTCTAGGGCCAGTGGCCAGAGCCCATGCCAGCTTGTTTCTCACTTCTGGTTGCAGGAGCCCCTCCACTGCTTGAACTCCAGTTCCCCAAGCCCCAGCCCAGGTCTCTCTAACATGAAAGACTGGTACTGCTGCTAAATTCCGGGGCCCCACACAGCTTATCAGTAGCTAGGATTGAGAATGGCATCTTATTATAGCTACCTAAATCTGAGGGAGAGTATGGAATATTTGCAGAGTAGTTCCATCTTACAGTTTCCTGGCCACTCCCTAAATTAGATTCAGGGATTGGGAGGGCCAAGGTGTTCTCCTATGGCCTGGATTATATAATTCCACCAGTGGGAAAAGGGACCACAGAAAGACACTCATTCACACTCTGTTTTATTGGGGATTCACTCTCCGTTTTCAACTGGTTCCAGCAGCACAGGCTGTCAGTTTTCCTTCTCCTTCTCACATTTGGAGTTTCCTTTTGCTTTTCTGTTGAGCTCTTGTGTTCCCTCTTGGATAATATTAATATATTAAACAGTGATTGCTTATATACTATTTTGCTTCTTCTAAGTGTATGAGGTGTACTGGAAATGCTTCTAGTCAGCCATCTTGGAGAAAAAGGCCATATTTTCTTTACTAATTTATCCATTGGTGGACTCAGGTTGATTCCATATCTTGGCCATTTTTTGTGTCTTCTTCAATTTCTTTTATCAATGTTTTACACTTCTCGTTGTAGAGATTTTTAACTTCTTTGGTCAAGTTTATTCCTAAGTATTTTCTATTTTATTTGTAGCTACTGTAAATGGGATTGGTTTCTTTTTCAAATTGTTTACTGTTGTCACATAGAAATGTTACTAATTTTTGTATATTGATTTTGTATCCTAAAACTATATACTGAATTTTTCTATCAATTCTAATAGTTTTTGATGGAATATTTAGGTTTTTCTAGACAAAAGATCATATCATTTGCAAAAAAGGATAATTTGACTTCTTAAAATATGTTAATGTAATATACAGTTTATATTTTTCCCAATTACCCATCAAATGCCATTTTACTATTTATTTCAGTGGTAATTATTTATAATACAGAACATTTGTTTTAGTAAAAGGGATTAGACCTCACTGTAATCCAGATGTTGGACATAATATCAGTGAGCAGAAGTTATAGGCAGACATATTTCTGCTTCTTATAAGGAGTTTTTATATCATTGGAATGACCTGCTTTGTTAAATAATAAGCATCTAGATATTACCAGCATTTAAGCAAAAGTTGACTGGCCACATATCATGGATAAAGTAGTAAATACTGATATGTTTAGTAAAAACTAGACCAAAATTATTTTCACTTCCACACTGAGACATTGATTTTGAGGGAAATGTCATAGTTGTATTACTTAAAAGATTCCCATGATTAACATATATTTCAAATATGTAAGGTATATGAACTGTGAGATTTTTGGCTAACAAAGTCAATATTATAGGAAATAAATGTCATGCTATTGATTCATTTATGCATCACTAGTTTAAATGCTTTTCTTCTACTTCACTGAATCTTCTCTTATTCCAGTTCTTTAAAATAGCTTTAAGAGCATACTTAATCACTTCACAATTTTTCCCTACACAAAAGAAAATTCATTATCAAGCGAATGCACTTGAGTCACTTCAATGTTCGGGTTAGAGTATTTGTTCAAACTGAGAATTATGCAACCACTGTGTTCTTGATATATTGTCATTATGTGCTCCCTGAAATTTTTTTATCCAAACATTAGTTATTATTAAGTAATTTGACATTTTTAATGTAAGTTTATTAAGAGTACTTTTATGAATTACTAAATTTAATCACTAAAAAGAATAGAGAAAATATATAAAATAAGACTTCCACTCTAGGCCAAAATGAAGAAACAGGGAATTATTTATCCTCTGGCCTCAAACCAACAAAACAAACAAACAAAATATGAAACAACATTTTAAAGGACAAGGGATATCAGGTAATGATGGAGAACAATCTTGAGAGATGGGGAAAAAATACCCAAAACAATGTGAGCACTATGATGATCCCTGATTACTGCCTAGACTAGAGAGAGAGTCCAGGTTGTAGAGCAGTGAGAAAGAATCCATATTGAATCTGGCTGCCGGATTCCCTGAGTTGAGAAGACTGAGATGAGGATTCAAGGAGAACAAGACAATGACTAGTATTCAAATAAAGAGTACCAGAGAAGAAAGAGCTGCGTAGAGATACAACACTTGACATTGGTATAGAGTCACCTTCACATATTCACCTGAGTGCAGAGTTATGAATGTATGAGAAGAAACTACTAAGGAAAAATTCATGTAAAAACTTTCAGATAAAATTGTCAACACCCACACAAGGCGTAGAGTAGTTTGGTTTCCCACCAGACAGATTGGAAATTCTCATGATTCATCAGGCATGGAGTAGTGTACAGAGAAGGGACTTGTCTCAGAGGATAAGCAGACCTAAAAAGAGAACTGATCCAGTGCTGCCTAAAATGTCTGAGTATCAAAAAAATAGACTACTGAACTTGAATATATAGTAATAAAAATTTTCCACATTGAAACAAAGAGAATCAAGGAACAATGAGCCAAGCACCAGTGAGCTCTTGGACAACTTCAAGTGCTTGAATCTATGTGTGATTGGTATCAATAAAGGAGAGAAGAGAGAGGTGGAGGAAAAAAGGAATTTGAAGAAATAGTGACTGATCTTTTGCTTTCCAAATCCAGTAAAAATATAAATCCACATATCCAAAAATCTCACTTAACACAAATCATAGTAATCAAGAAAAAAATTGCAACAGAGCATATTATAATCAAATAGTTCAAAACCAGTGATAAAGATACAGTCTTAACAGCACCAAAATTAAAAAAAAAAAAAAAAGGCATGCAGAGAAAGAAAGAATGACAGCAAATTTCTCATTGGAAAAAAATGAAAGCAAAAGATAGTGGATTGATAAATTTAAATACTAAAAAAAAGAAAATATCAATCTAGAATTCTATACCCAGCAAAAATGTCTTTCTAAAATTAAGTTTAAAAAGAAATGTGTATAGGCATAAAATAGTCAAAAATAATTTATAAAGGACTCACACTACAGGAATTGTTAAAGGAAATGTTTTAAGCAGAAGAAAAATATTAGATAAGATATGAATTAATACAAAGGAATAAACGAGCATTGGCAATGGTAACTACATAGATAAAACTGTAAGATATTTTTTAATAATTTAAATCTCATTAAAGATGATGTACAGTTTAAACACAAAGCACAACATATTGTAAGATTAAGATATATGTGTGTGTGTGTGTGTGTGTATGAGTTAAATGGATGACAACAATAGCTTAAAATGTAGGAAGGTAGAAATAGAAGTACACTGTTGCAAGGTTCTTATTAAATACATGGAATGGGATAACACCATTTAAATTCAGACAAAGGAAGTCAATGTTGTATACCCTAAACCATAAAGCAATCATTAAAATAAGAAAGTAAATAACCAATAAGCCAACAATGTAGATAAAATGTTATCACAAAATACAATTAATACTAAACTAGGCAAAAAAATAGATTTTGCCCAAATATTTGGAAATTATTAAAATTCAAAATCTCACATGGATCAAAGAAGAAATCAAAATATAAAATTAAAGATACAATTTAGGAGATGACTATAGAACAGTATTTATGTGATATTTATAACACAAAATACCTATGTTATAGAAGAATAAAAGTCTCAAATCAATGACCTCAGCTTCTCATTTAAAGAATTAGAATAAGAGAGAAAAAAAGTAAAAAAGAAAAAAAATCAAATAACAATTTGGTAAGAGAAAAACATAAACTAAAAAAAAAAGAATTAGAACAAGAACAATAAATGAATTTTAAAGAAAGTAGAAGAAAGAAAATAATAAAAGACCAGAATTGAAATAAATTAATCAGAACACAGAATAACAATATTCAAAAATCAATAAATCCAAGACTTAGTTTGTTGAAAATATTGATAAAATCCATAGACATCTGTCTATGCAGACTGGTAGAGAAAATAGATGACATGAGTTGACACAATATAAAATAAGACAGGTTATATCACTATGAATTCTATGGATATTAAAAGAATAATAAGGGTATAATATGAACAAATTTATGCCAATAAATTGAAAACTTATATGAAATGATAAAATTCCTTGAAAACATAAATTAACAAAGCTAATTCAAGAACTATTAACGTGAATGGTTCTATTTTTACTAAAGCTTTTGAACATGTAGGCAAAAACATTCTCATATAGAAAACTCCAGAGCCAGATGCTTTCACTTTTAAAATCTATCAAGGAGATTTAAAGAAAGAAATAATAAAAATTCCATTTAAAAATTGTCTAAAATATGAAAGTGGAATGAATAATTCCCAGGTATTTTTATGAGGTCATCATTATCATAATATCAAAACCATCTAAATGGTGAAAGAAAAGAAAAACATAGACAAATGTTTCCCATGAGTATTAATGTAATAATTTTTCAGTAACAAATGAATCCCAATGGTGTAAAAAAATTAAATGGTTAATTATAGTCACTTTGTTTTGCTATCAATATTGTTCATTCTATCTAATTATATTTTTGCACCAATTAACCATTCTCACTTTATCCCCACCTTCCCAATTACCCTGATTTGATTAATACACATTGTATGCTTGTATCAAAACATTACGTGAACCCTATAAAGATATACAACTATTGTGTAGCCATAATTAAAAATTTAAAAAATAAAAAAGTAAAAAATAAAATGGTTAATATATCATGACCAAGTGTGGTTTATCCTACAATGTAAAGATTTTTTGCATTAAAAAAAAAAAAATCAGGTAATCCATGACGCATGTTAGTTTGTTAGAGTTGCCATTACAAAATACTACAGATGAAGTGCCTTTTTAAATCTTTTTTTAATTTTCCACTAATTTCGGTACATGATAGTTGTATATTTTTACGTGGTACATGTGATGTTTTAATACAGGCATACAATGTGTATTAATCAAATCAGGGCGGTTGAGGTATCCATCACCTCAGGAATTTATCATTCCCTTGTGTTAGGAACGATCCAAATCCAGACTGAGTGTTTTAACACAGAACTTTATTTTCTCATGGTTCAGATGTATAGTAATCTAAGATCAAGGTATTGCTGCTTTGATTTTTCCCCAAGGCCACCATCCTTGGCTGGTATCCTCTTCTTATATTAGTCAGATTGTACTGGGGCCTGACTTAAAAGTGCCATTTTATCTTAATTATCTCTTTAAAGGCTCAGTCTCCAAAACCAGTCAAATTCTCAGGTACTGAGCATTAAAACTTCAACCTATGACTTGTGGGGGCACAATTTAGCCCATAATCCCATATAAGAGTTAATTTTAGGTATCAACTTAAGTGGCTGAAGGTATATCCAGAAGCTTGTAGAGCATTATTTCTCAATATGTCTGTGAGGGTGTTTCTGGAAGGCACTGGCATTTGAATAAGTGGTCTAAGTAAGGAAGATCCATCATTACCCAATGTGAGTAGGCATCATTCAAACATTTGAGGGCCCAGAAGGAACAAAAATGCAGACAAAAGGTGAATTCACTCTCTGTTTCTCTCTCTCTTTCTTCTGGAGCTGAAACATCCATCTTTTCCTGCTCTTGAACATCAGAATTCCAGGTCCTTTGGCTTTTGGACTCTGAAATTTGCACCAGTGACCTGCCATTTCTAAGGCTTTCAGACTGGAATGAGAGTTATACCATCAGCTCCCCAGGTTCTCAGGCCGTCAGACTTCAACTTAGCTGTGCCACTAGTTTCCCTGGCTTTTCATTGTGGACAGAATATCCTGGGATTTCTCAGCCTCCATATTTATGTAAGCAAATTCCCATAGCAAATCCCCTCATATAACTATATCAATTCTAGTGATTCTTTTTCTACAAAAATAACCGGACTAATATATACTATGTTAACAATTTTAAAAGTATTATACCACATGATCCTATCAACAGACACAGAAAAAGACTTTTATGTCAGAATCTAATGTACAGTCCTCATAAAACCCCTCAAACTAAGATAGTTCTTTAATCTATAAAACTCTACAGCTAATATCATACTTAATTGTGAAAAAGTGAATGCTTTTTCCCTCGGATTGGAAACTTTTCCTCAATTCTATTTAACATTGTACTAGTGCTTATAGAAGAGCATAAGAGAAGAAAAAGAAATAAATGCTTCCAGATGGAAAATAAGAAGTAAATCTGCCCTTATTCATAGATGATGTAATTAAGTGGAAAATCCAACGGAATTTACAACATGTTACTAAAGTAAGTGCATCTAACAAAGTTGCTAGATATAAGATCAATATACAACATCAGTTTATTTTCCTATACTAGCAACAAACAATTGGAAAATGAAATTTTTAAAAATACCATTTACGACAGCATTGAAATAGGAAATAAAAGAAAAAAATAACAAATGATTTAAAAGATCTTTATATTCTGAACTACAAAACACTGCTAGTGAAATTAAAGATGACTCAATAAATAGAGAGAGATACATGGTCATATGCCAGAACCCTAAATACTTACAATATCATCCCTTCAAAGTAACAGTCAGATTCCATGTAATATTATCTAAAATTATAGTAGGCACATTTTTATAAATCGTCAAAATTATTCTAAAATGTATAAGAAGAATTAAAGGGCCTAGAATACCTAAAATAATTTAGTAGAAGAAAATTTGAAAACTAACTACCTGATTTCAAAATTTATTGTAAACCTGCAATAGTCAATAGTTTGGTATAAGCATAATGATAAGCAAGGAAAACAATAAAACAGACTTAATACAGAAATAGACCAAAACATATGGAAAATTTCTTTCTTTTTTTTTGAGACAGAATCTCTCTCTGTTACCCTGGCTAGAGTGAGTACCGTGGCGTTAGCCTAGCTCACAGCAACCTCAAACTCCTGGGCTCAAGCGATCCTACTGCCTCAACCTCCCGTGGAAAATTTATTTCTGCCAAAGGTACAAAGGCAATTTCACAGAGAAATATCAATCTTCAACAAACGATACTGGATACTCATTTGCAAAAGAAAATTTGTTTGAATCCATGCCTTACAACATAATCATGAATAAACTCAAAATGTCATAGACTTAAATATACAGCTAAAACTATAATATTT
>RJWJ010015403.1:0-36251 GCA_004363605.1 Indri indri | reverse complement strand
GCTGATTCAAAGAAAGTTCTTTAGCCCAGGGTTGCCCATGTATGAAGCAGTCTCTTTTGTGGAGTCAAGGGACCATGAGCTCCTAGTGAAATATAAACATGGGAAGATTTTGCATTGAAGGTGTTAATCTATTCAGGAGAATTTGGAGGAGGAGGGCTGTGATTCCATCTTTGCTTTCATGGCCTGCATCCTGTTGGTTGCAAAACAAGTCACTTAAAATTGTTGCCTTGGACATTCATCCATTACCTTCTTAATGACATTTCATCATTTGAAAGTATGAAAATGGGTTTGAATCTTTTTAGAACAAAAAGAAAAAAATGTATTCAGGACTCTCTTATTACAGCTGCTTCTTGGTTTGAGTGTTATTTTAGGATGGGCAAACTGGCTTAGACAAGGTTCAGTCCTATGATATAATCTCAAATAAAATGAACATTGTTCAACAAATATTCCAGCTTCCTCTCAGAGTGGGCAGCTACAACAAACAGGGCTCTGGCGCAGAGATTCCTTCTGCAGTGGGTGGTCACACTGCAGAGAAGGCTAGCGCAGTGGGCTTGGCTGTTGGCGTGGGTGAGCAAAGACCAGGGCACTGCCTGGCCAGGCCCCAGGCAGGCAGAGGAGAGGTGCCTCCAGAGCTTGCTCCCGGCTGGGGGCTTGGGCTCGAGCACTCGGAATAGAAGCTTCTCTGCCTTTCTGCAGCCGCCCAGTCTGTAGGAGCCCTTCTCACTCCTTAGTCAAGGGCAGCAGATGTGCCGTGTCCCAAACACCATCTTGTTGAATTTCTAAACTATTAATATAAATTTACGGCAAATGAAGAAGTACTTTCTCAGACCTGTAGGTAATACATTGGGAAACAGGGGACATGCTGAAGAATCATAGAAAATACCTTCTTCTAAAGGAGAAGTATTTTTTCAAAGGGAGAAAAACACGTTTAGAAAGTTTCCCAACAAAATTTCGAGTTAACTAATATGAACAGGCATGAAGAGATGCCTTAACACCTGCCAGAGTTAGGAATGATTCTGTTCTCTGGGAGGGGCCTGGCTTTGATTCTTTTCATCACAATGAGATGAAAATTTTAGGCCATTGGTTTATAGGACACTGTTTCTTTAAAATGCATGGCCTATTAAATTTGAGAAACCCCACACTCTCTGTCCCCTCTTGGAGCCTCACAGTGTGTATTAGCGCTCTGAGAAGCCCTGCAGTTAAGAAAGTTCTTATCTTTAATCCAGGGTTTCCAAAGTTTGTATGATCACAAAACCCAACTTTTTCCTAATACCCGTGTCATCTCGAAGGAGGAGGAAACATTGCTCTTTAGAGTTTTAAGGGAAAAATACTCCGACTGCAAAACTCCACGCGAATCTATTTGCCACTCACGTGCCGCGGGAAACAGGAACATGCAAGCCTCAGATGGATCCCACTCAATGCCTCCCTCAAAATCCCACTGTGAGATGTGTTCTAGTGGGATGTAGTTGAGGAAGAGGGACAAGAGGAAGTACAGTGACAGTAAAGACATGGCTGAGAAATCAGGAAGGAACCCAGCTGTGGCCAGTTTTCTATATTAAATCTGACTCTGGAAAGCGTCTTGGTAGTTGGGTTCTATTAAGCAGACTCCGAGTCCACTTGCCCCGCCAGCTGCATGGAAGGTCACAGGCCTGCCCCACAAACCGTGTCCCTGGCAGAACACAGAGTTCCAGAGGGTAGGAGAGAAAATGACCGGCCTCCAGGCTGCCTCTAGAAGGCAGTTCCTGCGCCCTGCCCAGGTGCACTTACCACATGGGGACAGGAAGCCAAGAGAAGAACCCTGGCCCTGCTCACCCCGGGCCAGTCAGGCAGTAGCACCAAAAAAAAAAAAAAGAAAAAAGAAACAAGACAGGGTGGAACTTGTTTTCAGCTTCTGTGGCTCAGTAACCCCACCCACTGGTAAACGGGCCAACAGATGTCCTCTCTTATCAACAGAAAGAGAAGCTACTTCTCTTCCTCTGGGGAAGAGGAAGAGCTGTTCCCTCTAGCACCCCAGAGTTGAGCGGAGTAGGACTCCTGTTGACGGATGGAGGCAGTGACTCGAGGAGGAGGATTTTCCTCCACAGACCCGCAGGGACACCGAGACAGAGGGAACAGGCTGGGATCACGCAGATCCTAACTCGAGCATCTAGGCGGACGGTGCCCTCATTCAATAAGAGGGACCGTAAGAAAAGGAACAGATGCAGGCAAGAGAGGGTGAGGGGTGATTAGTTAGATTTTAGGTGGAATTTGAGGTATCCGGGGTACTTTTGGCGGAGAACCCGCTAGGCAGCTGGAAATATGGACTTGGAGTTCACGAGACCTGTTGGGAGCTGGAGGGATGATGGGTTTGCCAGTTCCTGGACTGCGGGTGGTAGTTAGAGCTGAGGCCAGGGTGGGGTTGGCCGAGGTGAGGACGGGGCTTCTCCAGGGAGACAGGCGCTGGCCCAGAGGCTCCTAGGAAGCGCTCCCCAAAGCCTCTGCGCCCACTCTGCCTGGTGCCCCGTGGTTCCGAGTCCTCCTCCCTGTCCTGTCCCTCTGAGCAATGGGAGCAGATGGGGCTGCGGCTGTGCAGGCTGTGCAGCCACAGGACCCCAGGGGACATCAGGAGGGACAGCAAAGGAGGGGGAAATGGCCAAGGGCTGAAAGGAGTGCGCGGAGGGGTAAGCAGAGGTCCGCGACAGTGCGGAGCGGTTTTCAAACTCGAGCTTCTGTTTCCGTCCATCGCAGCTACCTCTTCTTTGTTTATCCTGTCCGTTATCCCTCCTTTTGTGTTTTCTCCATCGCTCCTTTGTAATGTGGAAACATTCCTGAGCCAAAGGCTTAACTAAGCTTAACTAATGAAGGAAGTAACAGAGGAGGGGCCGGTGCCTCCCTTCTGCCTGTGCAGGCCCCAGCGGGCAGCCAGCAACGTTTGTTGGATTAAATGGTAAATTCGGGTTTGCAAATGAGGGCGTTTTCTCTGCCCGTAGGTGGTTCTGTAGGGCATGTCAGTGTTACGGCGTAATTAAAGCCACCTGAATGAAGTTTTCTGAAATCTTCGAAAGAACAAATAAACCTTTTCCGGGTTTTCCTTGTGTTGCTTTTAACCGTAAACTTATAAGTGGCTCTTTTCATGCCCACAGTTCTTGGGTTTTAAAATGTCCGTTAAATTAGATGAGACAGTAAAAACCAAGAGAGCTCAGAGGTCCTATCTTTAACTTTTTTCTCAGCTTAATTATGCCAGAAATTTCAGGAATTTATCGTATTTTCATGTTGCTGATATCCGGAAGGTCAAAATGCTAACTTACACCTCAGCGTTGAAACAAGCAGTGTCTGATCGTTCCATTGCCGTCACACCACGGCCTTCCACTGTGTTGCCAGTGCTGTGTGCTTGGACCTAGCAACTGTAAAGACGGCGGCGTGCTGAGAAAAGCGGTAACTTCTGCTTGATGAAATTAAGCTTTTCTAGACATAGATCGCCAAACCCTGCAGAAGAGAGAAAGGCAGAGAAGCGCAGGCCGTGAGACTGGACGTCTCTTCCCCGATGGCCTTGCCAGCTAGAACGCTGCTGTGCTTCCTCTCGCACCGTGGTCTTCATCACCTCTTCCGCCTCGGTCCCCTCCCCGGTCTCTTCTAATCCGCAGTTCACATACTTTAAGCCTGATCTTTAATGTTGAAGACATGGCTTCTCTTGAAAATATCTCTTTTATTGTACTGATTCAGGGTCAGATTAAGAAATAAAACAATGAGACGTGAAGGAAAACTCATCCGCAGAGGATGAAACTTGCAATCCTAATGCTCTCCTGAGGAAGAAAACGTTTCACTCTAAATCATCGTGAACCCACGAGAGCCCACATTTCCCTGATCCCAGGTTCTGCGTTCACTGGAGATGCCCAGCCCAGGCGCCTCCATCAAGCCTCCCGTTTCCCCCTGAGCCCAAGCAGATAATACCTTCTTTTGCAGTCCCCATGCTTCTTCCCAGGAAGCTCCATGTTTTCTGTTTTTGAGACACTTGGTGTTAGCTCACTGTTTGCTGAGAGGCAGCATAGCTTAGTGGAGAGCTCCTGGCTTCGGAGTCAGGGAGCTGTGGGTTCGACCCCTGATCTGCCACGCCAGCTGCAGCAGATTTCTCAGCTCTTGTAGAACTGAGCCTCAGTTTCTTCAGCTGTAAAATGAGGGTAATATCATCTGCCTCCCAGGATTGTTAAGATTAAATGACACTGTGAACTCACTCAGCACGGGCCTGGCACGTAGTAGGTGCTTAGATATCCATTTTCAAATTTCTGTCTTTAGGTATCTTCTTTATTATTTCTTAACGTAGAAATAAGTATTATTTGTTTGGGATCAAAAGTATTATTGGTAACTGCCAAACTCATTTCATCCAGTCAATGACACAGGAGACAGAATGGGCGTGTTTTGGTGGGGGCGGTAGGAGGTGAGCCAGCTGTCAAGGAGGCCGTGCTCCCGTGGGAGGGGATGAGGGGAATGGCATCGGCACAGGGTTAGAGGTAGGAAATACAGCAGGTTTGTGGAACTCGGATGGCTGGAGTGAAGATGGGAGCAGAAGAGAGCACTGTAGCCAGATTGCAGAACACCGCAATTACCAAGCCAGTAAAGTTTGATTTTACATTTTAGGCTGAGGAGAATCACTGAAGATTTTTTAGCAGGAGAATGATATGATTATAGTCTTAAGAAGACTATTCCATGGATGCAGTTAACTAAATTAATGAAAATAGTGCACACCTGTAGTCCCAGCTACTCGGGAGGCTGAGGCAGGAGGATTGCTTGAGCCCTGGAGTTGGAGGCTGCAGCGAGCTGTGACCGCACCACTGTACTCCAGCCTGGGCAACAGAGCAAGACCCCGTCTCCAAAAAACAAATAAATAATTAGTTAAAAAAAGAAAATGGCTATCCTGTGCTCAGCGTGTATAGCACAGCATGGCATTGGGTTCACCATGCATCTGGAATATGTTCTAAGGCATGCTGTACCCAGGGAATGATCCAGAATTTATGAAACAGCCCCTGACAACACCAGGACACTGGAAAGTTTATATTTCTCCACAAATCTAATGCAGTTCTTTTTGGGTTATAAGTACCAGGAACCCACCTTAACTTGAGAAAAGGAAATTTATTGGCTTATGTCACTGGAAGCCCAAGGCTAGATCTAAGAGGTCATACAATAGCATTGAGACTGTGCCACTGCCATGCGACTCTGTGCTGACGTCACGTGTAGACAGGCTTTTTCTGATGGGAGACGCCAGGCTCACAGCCTCGGTCGGGCACTCCTTTTGTTCCTCGCAAAAGCACTCTCCTTGGCCCTGCTTGTGTCATGATCCATCCCCGACTGTTTCCAGGGGGATGAAGTCCCTTGACTAGAGTCCCCACCATGAGACAGAGAGGAATGACAGCCTCACCAGGTCTGGAGTGGGAGTGGAGACGTTCTTGAAAACAAAAGATGCTGGGCAGGCACAAACAATGAGAAACATCCCACATGAGTCATGCAGAGACCACACTGGTTAGAAGACAGAGGAATAGACCGTCCTAGAGGAAGCTGATAAGAGAAAGTGTGGGGAGCTGTCAGATGGAGAGATAAAGATAAGAGCCAAAGCCTCAGTTTAACTCTCTGTGAATCCACCTTCTTAATTCTGTTTCAGCTTTTTTAATTCTTACTTTTCCTTTATTAAAAATTCTACTTTGATGGTAGTACTTTTGGAGCCAATTACTCCTCGCAGGCCCTGGATGAGAGTTGGCCGAGGTAAGCCATATTTTAAAAGATGATGGACATGTGTTTTTTTCTATGGTTTCACTTTATTTTACCTACTTTGAATATTGTTTTAGAAATTTATGATATAAAGCATAGAATCTTGTTTTCTCTTATAAAACTTAAAGTCTGATTTCAGTACAGGGGTTACTTGAGGCCAGGAGTTTGAGGCTGCAGTGTGCTATGATCACACCTATGAATAGCCACTGCACTCCTGCCTGGGCAACATAGCGAGACCCCATCTCTAAAAAAAAAAGAAACAAAAACTGAAGTCTTTCTATATATAACTACAAGCTTATATGAAATTCTAAGATGAAAAATTATTTAAATAAATCTAGATCTTCATATTTAAAACCAAATAGAAACAAATTTGTAATACATTTACCAACAGAATACTCTGGTTTGGTAGTCCTGTGTTTGCAATATGGAAGAATAAGTACCTTTTCTCCAGGTGTCTTAATAAGCTGCTGAAAGGAATGAAAGACTCTTGAAATGGTAATTTCCATGGTATATTTGATTTAGGGTCTCTTTGAGTATTTTCGTACCCAGTGTAGAAAATGATAGAATATAAAATAAACTGAAAAAGACTGCTGCATCCAGTTGTGTTATCATTTTCAGACCACCAAGTCAGATTTAGGAGGCATTTGAAATGTACGTATCAAAAATATTTATCTCCCTGGGTTGAGATCTACTCTCCATCCACTCTCGGGAATCTGACTGAGCGCTCACTATGAGTAACATGGTCTGGACCTTGGAGAGGAAATAAGGATGGTAACAGCAGCCTCTACCCCACGTGGGTTTTCAGCTACCCTCAAGAATCTAGGGACCTGAGACTGTAGGATAAATACAGTCTCTTAATTTAAATCAGAAAAAGGCATCTCCAAACTGATATTTTTCTTATGTATATCCAAGAAAAAAATGTCTTATGTTTTCCAGAGCACTGGGATTGGTCAGATTAATATTTTCATAACCTGGGTAGCTGTAGCAAGTATATTCCTCCTCACGGCCGTCCATGCAGGAATGCAAAATGCCTGCATCCGAGATTGCCAAGGGCCCCCCCCAACACACACTCAGGGTACGCGATGAGGGTAACTGTTTATGCGTCTGGAGTAAGACCTTACAGCCCTGAAGAGTCGGTCATGGATTTGAACAGTTTCAAAAGGGATTCAAAGGGGCTCATTTGCCCTTTCCTTGATTCCTTAATGCCTGCTAGTTAATCTTGTTCTTATGGATTTGTGCTCGATTTTATCCTGGAGATCAGAGATCAGAGGAACAATTAACAATTTAGCAATGATGAGCAGAATGAGTGTGGCGGGCGTGGGCGTTTCTAAGTGCTTCTCAGGTTGTACGGGAGGCGGGTAGAGGAGCAGCGCTCACTCCGGCCAAGGCTCTCCTTTGCTGCCTGGGATTGAACTGCTTTCCCTTTTATGTCGTTCCGGTTCTCAAAGGCAGCAGCCTCCTTGGAAAGAAGAGAAGCACCCTGGGTTCCGGCTGACATCTGCACTTAACAGGTACACGGGCTGTTTCCTGGCAGAAGTAGATTGTAAAGGAGACCGAGCAGTTCGATTGTCCTGATACTCTTTACATATCATCCAATTGTTAGAGTGTATTTATGTCCGTTGTATTTATATGAAGTGTTAAAAAACCAACCCTACCAGTTATTGAGTGTCTACAGGGGACAGTACAGTACATGAGGTCTACAGTGGGACTACCAGGGTTCGCCTCTCACCGTGTGACCTTGACCAGATTATTTAACTTCTGGATGCCTCAGTTTACTCATGTGAAAAGTGGAAATAACTGTACCTATATCATGGGATGGTTGTGAGAATTGAATAAGATAATACATGGTAAACACAAATGTTCAGTAAACATCAACTTTTGTCGTGATCGCTTTGGGTTGACTCCAGGAGTGAGAGTTCTATCTAGGTTATTTTTTTCAATCCTGACAACACCCTATGAGAATGAGTATTATTTTCTGTTCTAAGCGTTAGATGACTTGTCCAGGACCCCTTAGCCAATATGTGAAGGAACTGGATTTATAGTGGGAAATGTTAAACATCCACAAAGGGAGGAGTTGCAAGAGGCCCATCCCCATCCTCGGCCTCAGTCCTCCCCAGCGCCCTGCCGGTCCTGTTTCTCCTCCAGCCCGTCTCCCCGAGACCCGCGACTGGCTGGATACAGTATCTCATCTGCAAATATCGCTAACAGTATAAGGCTGATGACCTTCTTACCTTTGAAAAAAACATAACCTTTGCACAGGTATCATGAAGCAAAGAAAAAAAAACATAACCACAATGCCATTATTACACTTAAAAATAATTCCTTCCTTAGTATGATTTAATACCCAGTCTGTATTCAGATTTTCCCAGGTGTCTCTCCGCATTTGATTGGCAGTCTCTTGAATCTCTTTGAACGGAAAAGGGCTGGAATCTGAACCCGGTTCTCTCCGATTCCAGAGGCCACGCTCCTCCTGTTGCACCACGTAGATTCTTCCTTTGCCACGTCCCTCATCTGAAGCCATGTGGCTTAATAGCCACCTGAGTCTCTCTCCTGTAACAGACCGCAATGTAGCATTTTAGGCTACTTTGAAGTTGCTCATAAGTCCTTTTTATGGCAGACAGTTTGACCCTCAGATGAGATAAATAAATAATCATCTCTTGGAGCCAAGGCTGTGTAAAAATTGGAGCTATCTGCAAGAATTTCAGAAATTTGCAAGGGCTCAGAGGTTCCTGAACTTTTCTCTTAAGACCACTTTACACTCTCAACCACTGAAGCCCTCAAAGAGCATTTGTTTATGTGAGTATCTATTAATATTTATCTATTGATATTAGAAATTAAATTGAAAAAATTTTAAAACACACTTAATGCATTTTAAAATAGCAATAATAAGCATTTAACATAATTAATACCTTTTAAAAAAGAAACATATTTTCCAAAACGAAAACGCTTACTGCAAATGGTGGCATCGCTGTACCTTTCACAGATCCCCTGACAGCAGCTGGATCCTCTGCCCCTGCACCATTCAGCCTCCACGTAGCCGCTGGGCGACCCCGCCGTGCTGGGAGGGTGCAAGAGCGAAAGGCCAAGGACGTTTTAGCATTATTTTGAAAATGGTCTTCACCTTGCATATCCCCCAAAAGGGCTTGAGAACCACTGCTCTGGGAACATTATTCTCAGATGAAGAAAACCTAGTGCAGCCACAGGTCACACTGGTCCCAGCCGTCTTCTGACTTTCCTAGCGTAGTGAGGTCTAGAGGGAAGCCGTGAATCCAAGGTCTGCCCTCTGGAAATGGATCACCCTGCCGTCAGCTCCAAAGCACAAGCCTGTAGAGTACAAACTACAGCCTTTTGGGGTGTGGGCAATTCTGAGGCTGTTGTTGATGTAAGGGACTTCAGGTAGGTCCTAACCCCTCATTTTACAGGTGATTGTAAATCGGTTATTCTTGCCTTCTTTCCTGTTGGAGATGTTCAGCAAAGAATATTGCGTGTTCACTAAGGAAAAATGGACGTTCAGCCAGACTCTCTCCTCCCCTCCTTAGGACCAATTCTGATTCTGCTCTTCACACGAGTGCTCTGAGCACCAAGCCCCAGGACCCCTATGGAGGAGGGGGCCAGTCAGCCTGGCCTGCCCCATACATGGGTAAGACACACAGGCCCCTGCTCACATCGGCTGTGCTTTCTCCTTCTGTCCTGCGGGAACTGAGAGGAAAGCGTGAACGGTGCACGCACCTCCCCGGCCGGCTGGTCTTGCGAGGAGAAGCTCCGGCAGGGGAGGGGTGTGTGCGTGCATGGCGCAGTCGGGACGGGGTGCGGGGCGGCTCGTGCCTCGCCCTGCCGCCCCCATGGCACACTCTCCCTTGTTGGCATCTCTTGGCCCTCGCGCTTCCTCCCCCCGGCACGGGCCCTTTCCTGGGCCCTCACCATCTTCCACGCGGACTCTGACAGTAACTTCCCAGCTGCCCTCCTGCTTCCCGAAGTCTCATCTTCAGTCCAATTTCATGTTGGGCTCCCTGCGGGTCCTCTTTCCCACCCAGGATCGGAACAAACTGAGAACTAAAACCAGATGTAACCGACGGAGCTAAATATCGCCTTTATACTGATAAGACCAGGTCGAGGGAAGGGAAGCGGCTTCTCTCTGGGTCTGTGCGTCTGTTAGGACTGAACCCCAGAACGAGGCAGACTCCCCGAGTGGCCCCCAGGGAGGAGTAGTCGACTGAGACTGGGACGGCAGAGCAGAGCAGGAGACCGCGCTCGGCTCGAGGGAAGGCACGCCCTGGGAGGAGAGGGAGCTGGGCTGGAGCTGAACGTCGCCCGCTCGGTCATTCCCCTTCTGCTGGTCAGGCCACCATTCTGCCTCCCGTGGGCCAGCGTGAGTACAGGGTGGGGAGAGGCCACGAGTGGCCAGGAAGGGGAAGAGGCATACTCACGCCACCTCGCACCGTCCGCTCGCGGAGTGAGCCCAGTCTCCCTCCCAAGTACTCACCAGACCCAACCCTGCTTCGCTGCTAAGGTCAGACGCAGTCAGGCGCGTTCGGGTTGGGATGTCCACAGACTGGGCGCAGATCCGATCGTCTTACTCTCCTGCTTAAATCCCTCTGTGCCACCTCCTCCCCTCTAGAAGAAAGAGTCCAAATCTCCCATTTTAGAACGGCACAAGCCGCAGATCTGGCCCCTGCCCACCTTTCTCCCTTCTCTCCCCACTCCCCTGCCTCACTCCCCAGGTCGGTGTAGACCACTCTGAGTTCTCCTAGCGTTTCATCCCGTTCCCACCCCTTCCTCTCTTAGCTCACTCCTGGCCTTCTGGCCAATCTCCTCTCGAGCCGCGAGCCTCAGCCTGTGTACCCACGCTCGTGGAGCTATCCTTGGCCTTTCTCCTTCTCAGCTCAGAATCACCCGTGTCCTTCTAACATCGCAAAGCTCCTACCTGCAGACAGCTGTCTTAGCACCTGCGCACTTGACTGCTTTTTACGTGGATGTGCTTTTGCTTCTCTGCCCGTGTAGATTCCTTGAAGGCAGCATGTTAATGGTCCCATCCTCTCCGGCCCCAGCACCGTGCCTGGTACGCAGGAGCCCTCCTGGGTGGAGAGGGGGAAATCACACAGGGCCCGCACGTGCAGAGCGCTCGCTAGAGCACACTCCGGGTGCTGGTGTTTAACCTGCACGTGAAGCGAGGTTGCTTCATTCAGACACCTTGCAAGCCTGCCTTTGTGGTGTTTATAATCTAGAAAGAACAATGGTCTTAAATTATCCATTCCGTCTGCAGTTTCACTCTTGTCCACAAGCAAGGGCTATGTGTTTGCTCTTGAAACAGGAATAAATAAATCTTTGGCCAAGTTACCAGCTTTTCTGGTTTTCTTTATTTTTTAGACTATTTAAAGTCTAAATAGTCTCTGTACCTTCCAAGGAGAACATTCGTGGTCTTGTTTCCTTGCGTATAGTGGGGATAGGAGTTAATAATAATTGTTGATATATTTGTTCCCTTGGTACAATTTAGAGAAGACTACATTTGCCTAAATGACAGTTTGCTTGTAACGTACGAGAGCTTTCAGAATTGGTTAGGGCCGTCTGGCTGTGTTTCCACACGTGGGAATAGGAGAGTACAGTTGGCAGTGATGCTGGAATTGGAGAAGGGTCCACTGCGCACTGCTTAGAGGAGTGAAGTGTGTGGGAAGAGGGAGTGGTTTAGCTTCAGGACAGGTAGAGACGGGGATACATAAACAAAACCTTGAAAAAGCAGAGGCCGTAATGGGGGGGGGGCCTGTGAGCGCAGCAGGGCCTTAGTCCCCCTTGACGGGGAGGGGGCCGGGCGGACAGACTTTCACCCTGGAGCCCCCACATTTCTGCCTCTGCTCTTCTTCATTGGCACTGTGCTCTGCGCAAAGCTTCCACTTCTCTAAGAAAGGGCCAAAGGCCCAGAGAGAACAAGGGGATCATAGGCAATTTAAGGAGTTTCTGAGGCTCGCATGCAAAGAAAAAAAAGTAGCTGAAGAAAGTGATTACCTGAAATGAAGTATTCATGCTAAGAGTGCTGTAGCCTCTGAGGGAAGAGGTGAGAAATGTCAGAAGGTACGAGGATGAATAAGAAAAACAAAAGAATATAAATATTGTTCCAGGTCGACAGAGAGATGAGAAAAGCTAGAAAGAAGGAAAGAAGTCAGGGTTCCTGGATTGACCTGAGAATCACAGTGGTCTCCTCTTCAAATCAGCAGTTAAAAATTGCGGGGTCACAATCTCTGACACCCACAGGAGGTGGTGGGCTGACCTCCAGCCGGGATGTCTGAGCCGGGCGCCTGCTCCTGCAGTTGCCCCACGAGTACAGCAGAACTCAGAAACACATCCTAATATGGACGTGTTTACATGGGAAAGCCAGTGTGTTTAAAATATTATCCAAGTCTCCAAGGATGGGAATTATTTCTGGAGAATTATATTTGTTGGTGGGAGCTATTTTAAATAGCTTCATGTATTTTCCCCCTGTAATTCATTAAAATTTTTCATTTTCTTTCCTTTTGGATTTTAAAAATATCAACTAGCTTTGCAAAAAGGTATTTCTTATTATAAGACCAACCAAATAAAGATTTGAAAAGTGATGGGAAAGTATAATTAAAGCCCAGAACTAGGTTCTATAGTGGCAGCAATAACTGTTCTTTGCCTGGGAATCCGTCCTGAGCATAGCGATGTTGCCCACTGTTTGTTGTCGTTGTGAGCAGATGATAAGAGAGCATCTGCTCGTAGCTTAACTGCGTAAGCAATAAACTGTGATACATTCATGAACAGAGCTTTGTGTCCCAAGAACGTAAAGCCATTAGTCTGATACATGTTTAGTAATTTTCATAATGGTTCTTGAGTTGCATGACAATTAGGCATAAATGTTGAGTAGTTGATATGACAAAAATAAACTTTTATATAACCAAGCAATATTTTTATAATTTCTCTCGTTTAATTATCCAGACTCCATAAAGAGAAATGTTGACAATTTCCCTGGCAGCATGTGCAGTGTAATTATCTTTTCACACTTACATGCAGAGCACAAGGGCTCTCTGGGACATTTGCCCTGTCCCGTAGCCTGGACCCGTCCCCAGCTCCCCTCCTCTCACCACCAGCGCGTGGAGGAGGAGGCCGGGGTGGTCCGTGCTCTTTCAGGGAGCAGTCGAGAGCTAGGGCAGAAGACTGCGTGACAGTCACATTCCCACACCCAGGGCCGTAGAAGCTGAATATCCATCTCTGGGGACTACGGTCCTCAGCTCCTCCTCTCAGAGCGGGGGAGCGGGTATGGCTTGGACTTCAGTGGCCTTTCCACCTGCAAAAGAAGCTTTGACCTACAGAGTTAAGGAGAAGGTTTAAAATGCAAGCAACCCTGAAAGGTGTAAGCCTGCTGATTGCGTGGATGGGGGTGAGGGGCCGCAGGAAGCACAGCGTCCCAGGTCTAAAGAAGGATAAAAAGAATGTCACCTGGATGGCAGGAGGGCCCAGAAGGGGGAGGCAGAAACACCAGAGGCTTCTTTTAGGATATGCTCTAGCTAAGTGTCCCCTTGTCTTCCCCTTTACTTAGCAAATCCAGACCGTGCAAGGAGTGATTTAGCTTTGCCAGGCGTGGGAGCCATAGAAGGAGCAGGGCCTCGGCGCCGCTTAGTCAGGAGAGGTGGGCCCTGGGCGGCTCTGAGGCTGCGAAGTTTCCTGGAACACACATGCAGCCTTGGTCATCGCTGTTCCATCCCCTGTGGGACCGATACAAATTAGATTCCTCTGTTTCCAGATAGCCAGTCACAACTCATTCCTTTTTATTTTTAACCCTTTGTTTATAGGGGTATCCTGTGATACTTTTTATCCAGTAGTAAAAATCCAGGCTTGGCTATTTTGATTATACGTTAGCTTAGTTGTTAATGTTATCGCCACCACCATGCTTCTGGTCACCCACGTGCAAAATCCGGCAGGTATATTTAGTCACGCCTGTGCCCGTCACCTCCATTCAGTGGCCGAGCAACGCGTCTCAGATCCGCCTCTGATCTTCCGTCCTCGCTGCCAGTATCCGACTTCATCCTTCTTGGCTGGACTGCTGTTTGACTTTTCTACTTGGTCTCCCTGCCATGAGGCTTTTCAATCCGTCTCATCCTCTGTTGCAAGAGCAGTCTCTCTGGAGCTTGGTTCGAGTCACGTCACTTCTCTAACCAAAACCTTCTCTCCCCCACATCAGGCCAGACTGCTGGTGGACTCGTCAGTGTGGCCTCCTCTCCCACTCCTCCCTCCCATCCCGTGCCGCAGCCGGACGGCAGCACTCCCTGCCCCTGTTGAACGCACCGTCCCTCTCCGCCTCGTTCCTTCCCTGCCCCTCTGCCTCCTCCCCTCCTCTCCCTCTTCCTTCTCCTCCTGGCCTGCACTGGGGCATCCCTTTCAGCCTCACTTCCGGGTGTCTAAATCCTCCCAGGTGCAGCAAACTGGTTAGGGACATGGACATTCTGCAGGCACACGGCCAGAATTCTAGTCCCAGAACTTACTAGCAGTCCGATCTTGGGGATAACAGCACCTACCTCACAGCAGTACCGTGAGGGCTACACGAGATCGTCTGTGTAAAGTACCCGGCACATAGTAAGCGAACAGTAACGTTGGCTGCCGTTACCATTTTACCGTTACTATTTTGATGCCTGACTCAGGTGCCACCTCCTCCATGAAGCCTTCCTTCCCTTCCAGTCTCACGGAGAGGGTGGCACTAATGGGACATCATGTAGGGTGTCTGCCAGCCACCCAGGCAGTTTCACGTGATAGCCCTCAGTTGAGGGGACAGGTCAGCCTTAGTAGTTACGCCGAGAGTGATTGGTGTCTTCACGACGAAGAGATGCTTTGACGTACCAGGCCAGATTGCTGTGTAAAACTTAGTCTTTAATTTTTAATAGGATCACTTTTTAGTGTTCAAAATAGTCAAGTTCCCTGCCTTTTCCCAATAGGAGGGTCCCAGGAAAGCCACAGTGTAAGCCGGAAGCTCCTTTCCTATTCCGTGGACAGTGCTGGCTGCGGGGCCGCACCTTTTATCTCCCCGCACCCCGCCTTCTCGCTCCTCCTGTTCGCGTCACTGACTGCGGATGTGCTCAGCCACTGAGAAAGCTACAGCCTAGTCCAGGTCTCCCCAAGAGCGGGCCGAGGACCGCCGGCAATAGTCCCCTGAGACGAGGATTAAAAATGTACACTCGTTGGTCAGTTCTCACACCTTCTGGATCAAAATCTTTGAGGACTGGCCCCCATAGTCTACATCTTAACAAGCTCACCCAAGTAGTCGTTATGTGCACTACAGTTAGGTTTTCAGTAACTCACTTAGATTCTGTATCCACGGGCGTGGGAGAAGTTCTTTGTGACTGTGCCTAATTGATCGACCTCTTAGTGCTCCTGGCTCCACTAAAATTCTATTTCTTCTACCATGTTCGATCTTCTCACCTGGCCCCAGCTAGCACTTAGTGCAGGATCTTAATAAATATATGTTTAATGAATGGTTATTAGACATTTTGTTTAAACTTTATAGACTAATCAGGTTAACTTGTAGGTTCACCTTAGCCAGAAACTTATCTAAACTTTAAGCAAGCTGTATTTAAAGGCTTAGACCTTAAAAATTTGTCCTGATTCCGTACTGAAAACTTATTTATTATATTTGATTGCTCCAAAGGGAGTGGTAAGATATTACATTCTTGGCACAATTCTTTAGTTTTAGCTCAGAGCAATAGGAAATACTACACTTTGTCATCTGCAGTATAATTTATGAAAAAAAAAGCACTTCATTCAGCCAGAACTTATTCTAAGTCAAATTTTAAAAGCTTTATGAATATACCCTTTAAATTGACTTAGACTCCAGATATATTTACTTCTTAAAATAACTTGACTGTGCAAGAAATATGTATATAACAACATACAGCATGGAGCTTCTAGTTTGTTCCTGGAGACACCGATGGTAAGTGTCAAACAGGGATGTGGACTTTTGGAGTTGCCTGCCCTCACCCTCATCATGAAGCATTTGTAAGAGTGTTCCGACCTATACTTCTTTACTTTGTGATTTGAATAGAGGTTCTCAGACTTTGTAAAAATTGTTTTTCTCTCAGGACAGAGATAGTAAGAAAATTTAAGACTGAGACAGGGAGACAATTTTAAAGGAAAAGAAAAGTAGATAGGAACCAACCGTAGACTCAAATTAGCTACATCTATTTTTACTATAATTGCTAAGGCACCTTGAAGGAGCATCAGTGTATCAAAGCTGCCTTAGAATTTTCAAAATTCTATTTTAAATCAGAAAGAGTTACTAATTTGTGAATAAATGAAAATGAGAGCACCACATAAAAGTGTTTTTTTCCTTTCCCGCCAGGTTTCTGTGACGGTGAGAATGATGGACACGGGGAAGGTATGAACTGGTTTTACCCACCTGTTTTGGACTGGGGTGCTGACTGCAGTGTACATGACCTTTCAGGAGCTTAACTAATTAATATTTATGTTTTCAGGCCTCCCCAAAGTGCTGACAACTGCTGATTGGCTTACTTTTTAGAGAGCCTCTAGAAAATTAAGGCTAGCTATGATCAAGGCCATGAGAAAGGAAACGTGTGATTACATCACAAAGGTTCCTTGTTATCCAAGTCCCCACAGTCCCATGGTCACAAGGTTGTTCAAGGAAGCAAATGTTGTAATCACATGAAAATGTGAATGAACTGATCATTTAAACAATTAGTTATTCCAATATCCTTCCTTCCTCAACACTGTCTCTGCCCATTTAGAAAGTCTTCGTGAGTCAGTAATTGACAGATATAAATAAACAATGCAAGGAAAATGCAAATTGTTGAAAATTGAAATTGCAAATCTTGCAGAAGATGCTGAGTTTCATAAAGCCAATTAAAATCATATTGGAGGCCTGTGGAAATGACACTCAAAGCCATTGACAAATGTGGGTCTGACACAGTTCATTTATTCATTCAGTGCCAGGCACTGTTTTCTTTTCTCTAAATCTTTATATGTCTGGAATTTAATTTTCAAAATCTGAAAATGAACAACTAAATTAGGTTTATATGTCACAAAGATAAGACTCACGGGGGACGCAACAAATGAGGAGCAACTGGCACCAGAGGCACAAGTCTCTGTTGTCCTCCCGCATACTCCTTTTCTGGGCAAGCCATTTCAGGCCATGAATAAAATCATGAAAAGTTAAAACATCAAGAAACATCTAATCCATTAGAACGGAAATAAAGAAGTAGCTTCAAGGTTGTTTGCATTCCCCAATGAATTCTTTAAAGAATTCCCAAAAAATCTTGGGTATGAAAAGAGACCGAAAACAATGGAAACTGTCCCCATTTCAGGCACTGGAGTCTGCCCCAACCGTATTCCTGTCATCAGCCTCTGCTGATGAGCAGCCTTGGGTTGTGAAGCCACCATACCCAGCCCTTGAAACTTATCCTAGCATCCAGCAGTTCCTTTCAGAGCAATTTTTTATTCTTGATCTCCCATTGTACTCAAAGCCTATTTTTCTCGTCCTCCAGTTTGTTGAGAGTCAGCTGTAGGGTCAGCATTTACCAGGCACTATTTTAAGCACTCCCCAGCAGAGAATAAAACAAAACCTCTGCCCTCACGGAACTTACATTTCTGAGGCAGTTTATATTAATGATTACACCAGGTAACATTTGAAGAAAAGAAAGTCTACAAGAATATTGACAAAATAAGCTCTTCAAAAGAGTGGTTTGAATATCAGGATTAAGAGAGACACCTGGGAACATTGATAAAGCCTGGACTATGTTAGCAGAAATGACCACTGTTACGGTGGTGCCGGGAAGGTTAACTGAAGAGCGTCACATCATGCATGCTCCTACCATGCTGTCAGAGAAATTAGACCCCCATCCATACCTAATCCATTTTAGGGGTTCACATTGCAATTATATCCTAAGTTGTTGTTTTTTCGAAATGTTAAGGGGGTACACATGTTTTTGTAACATGGATACCTTTTATAATGCTTAAGTTAGGGCTTTTATAATATTATGCCCATGACCTAAATAGTGTTCGTTGTGCCAAATAAGTAAGTTTTTACTCCTCTTCCTTCTCCCCTCCTCTCTTCTTGATTTCCAATGACCTTTACATCTCTTTGTGCCTGTGTGTGCCCATCAGTTAGCTCCCAGTTATTAGAGAGGACATGTGGTGTTTGTTCTTCCATTCCTGAGATACTTCGCTTAGGATAATGGTCTCCAGTTCCATCCAAGTTGCTGCAAAAGATGTTATTTCATTCCTTTTTATGGCGGAGTGGTACTCCATGGTGTATGTATACACATTTTCTTAATCCACTCATGAATTGATGGGTACTTAGGTTGATTCCACATCTTTGCAATTGTGAATTGTGCTGCAGTAAACATTTGAGTGCACGTGTCTTTTTGATAAAATGACTTCTTTTCCTTTGGGTAGATACCCCGTAATGGGGTTGCTGGGTAAAACAGTAAGTCTACATTTATTTCTTTGAGGAATCTCCATACTGTTGTTCGTAGAGGTTGTACTAATTTGCAATCCCGCCAACAGTGTGTAAGTGTTCCTTTCTCTCTGCATCCATGCCAGCATCCATTGTTTTTTGACTTTGTAATCACGGCCATCCTGACAGGGGTAAGGTGGTATCTCATTGTAGTTTTAATTTGTATTTCCCTGATGATTAGTGATGTCGAGCATTTTTTTTTTATTTCAGCATATTATGGGGGTACAGTTGATTAGGTTATGTATGATGCCCTTGCCCTTCCTCCCCCCCAAGTCCAAGCTACAAGTGTGTCCATTCCCCCGGAGGTGCGCATCGTACTCATTGTTTGTGCATATGCCCGTCCCCTCCTCCCCACTTCCCCCTCCCCCTGCCCAACATCTAATACATGTTATTCTTATATGTGCACTTAAATGTTGATCAGCTAATACCAATTCAATGGTGAGTATATGTGGTGCTTGTTTTTCCATTTGATGTTGAGCATTTTTTCATGTTTCTTGGCCATTTGTCTATCTTCTTTTGAAAAACTTCTGTTTGTGTCTTTTGCCCTCTTTTTAATGGGGTTGTTTGGTTTGTTTGAGTTCTTTGTAGAGTCTGGATATTAAGCATTTGTTGGATGTATAGTTTGTGAATATTTTCTCTCATTCTGTAAGTTGTCTATTTACTCTGTTGATATTTCCTTCACTGTGCAGAAGCTTTTTAATTTAATCAAGTTCCATTTATTTATTTTTGTTGTTGCTGTATTTGTCTTTGGGGTCTTAGTCATAAATTCTTTGCCTAGGATAATGTCTAGAAGAGTTTTTCTTATGTTTTCTTCTAGAATTTTTATTTTCATACCTTACATTTAAGTCTTTTATCCATCTTGAATTAATTTTTGTATATGGCGAGAGATAGGGGTCCTGTTTCATTCTTCTGCATGTGGCTATCCAATTTTCCCAGCACCATTTATTGAATAAGGTTTCCTTTCCCCAGTGTATGTTATTGTTTGCTTTGTCAAAGATCAGTTGGTTGTAGGTAGATGGTTTTATTTCTGGGTTTTCTATTCTGTTCTATTGGTCTATGTTTCTACTTTTATACCAGTACTATGCTATTTTGGTTACTATAGCCTTGAAATATAATCTCAAGTTTGGTAATGTGATGCCTACAGATTTGTTCTTTTTGCTTAAGATTGCTTTGGCTATTCGTGCTCTTTTTTGGTTCCAAATGAAGCATAGAATTATTTTTTCTAGATCTGTGAAATATGACAGTATTTTAATGGGGATTGTGTTGAATCTGTAAATAACTTTGGGCAGTATGGACGTTTTAACAAGGTTGATTCTATTAATACAATCCATGGGCATGAGATGTTTTTCCATTTGTGTCATCTATGATTTCTTTCATCAGTGTTTTAAAGTTCTCCTTGTAGAGGTCTTTAACCTCCTTGGTTTACGTCCTAAGTTTTATTAAGTGGAAGATAAAATAAACTGATTTTAGAGTTTTTGTTTTAAACTCCTTTCTCAGAATTTACTCTGAAATTTTGGGCCCTGTTTTAAGTGACTTCTTTCTGGGGTCCATTATTCTTTGGTCCCCATGCCATTCTGGGTGGGGCTAAGATAGGATAGTCACGACAGTCACAGTGGAGCTCATGTGGTCACTGGAACCCAACAACATTCCTAGTTCAGAGTAGTCACCAGTGTCTCTAATGTTGAATCCCCTTCCTCACTTTGGCTCACTTCATTCCTGTCGGCTGGCCCTAGCTTTCCCTTGTTTTGTGACTCAGCATTCTTGTTTTACCTGGTATGACTGAGAGTGCTCAAGCAGAAAACCCTGAAATGGTCCCTTCATACAAAGCCAAGTTGTTTCTGGCATTCAAGAGCCAGTAGGGGTCCCGTCAGCTGCCCGGCCTCACATCCTCTGGGTCATTGATTCTTCTTTGTCCCCTGCTCCCTGCACATTACTGAGTAGCTTCACTGCCACCGTGCCTTCCATGTGCTAGTCCTCTTCTCCATTCCTTGCTTCCCTTATTTCATCTTCCCTACGTTATTTTGGCCCTCTGCTCTCCCCTCTTCTTCCATTCTCTCCTGTGCCAAGCTCGCAGAGCCCTCCCTGACCTGGCCTCGACCTTCCACGTTTTAACTCCCACCACTCCCCTTTACTCAGCCTACACTCCAGTTGAAAAGAGTTGCTCTACTCCATAGTTGTCCACACTTCCTTTCTCTCTGGGCCTGTTTTCTTGTCTTCCCCTCTCTTGGAATGCCCTTCTCCTGTGTCTCTAAAGGGTGTCTTTCAGTGCCAGCTCCAGAGCCTTCCTGGTGTCTCCTTTGAGCTTCAGCAGCACCATTCCTTCGGATGTCCTGGACTTCTGCTGGTTTCTCCTTTCAGCAGTGGTTATTCACGTGTTGCCCTCATCCCCAGCTGGACTGTGAATTCCTCAAAGTGTCAACCCATGTCTCACTCATCTCTGCAACCCCTAGAGTAATGTTCAAATTGCCTTCCCTAGGAGACAGTCCATAAATAAATCATTTATGTGTTAAATAAATCATTTTATTTGTTAAATCATTTTTTTTTACAAAGATAGGTTGTTTGGCCAAAGGTTGGTGGGATGGCTGCCTTCTGACACAGTGAATGTGCTGCCTTTTTTTCCCCCTTTAGTAGTGTCTTTCCCTGGCCCGTTGAAAGAAGAGAATCTGTTAAATGTTCCAAAGCCACTGCCAAAACAACTGTGGGAGACCAAGGAGGTGGGTGAACAGCACTCAACTGTTTGTTGTCACTGAATGTTTGCACTCCAGAGATCATTGAACAATCTTGCAGAGGTGAAAACAAGAGGAATTGGGGAAAAAGAAGAAAATTTGGGGACAGATGGGAAGAATATACTAGGAAATGATGTTTCAAGTAACAATTATTGCAGTTATGCCGATGAAACAGTACAGTGATCTCTTGACTTTCTAATTCTCATATGAATTTACTCATTCAAAAAACTTGTTAATCCCCCCGTATCTTATTCGTATTGCTAAAAGCTCTAAAATCTGATTACAAGTCATAAGCAGATTTTTCTGTTTTGTAGCCAACCCTTTCTGCCAGCCTCCAGCTTCTGTTCAGAATTACTGATGTACCAGATAACCCTTTTAAAAGCAAGGGCATTTGACCTGAGTCCTCCAAGAGTCAGTCAGTAAACAGTCATCTGTTTAACTGTGATTTCTGTGAGCCTTTGAGTATTTGTATCAAGAATTGTGCCAGCTCACCTCCACGTAGGCTCTCCGTACACCTCCCCCACGTGGAAGAGAGGGAAGTCCCACGGTACTTGACGTGGCCTTTCTTCCCATAGGGAAGCTACGTCGACTTTGAGAGAAAACAGTTACTCTGTTCCAGCTCTTAGTGTTGGGAGTTGGAGACCAGCCTGGCAACATAGCAAGACCCCATCTGTAAAAGACTGAAAAAAAAAAAGGCTGGGTGCAGTGGCTCACGCCTATAATCCTAGCACTCTGAGAGGCCAAGGTGGGAGGATCGCTTGAGCTCAGGAGTTCGAGACCAACCTGAGCAAGAGCCAGACGCCGTCTCTACTAAAAATAGAAAAATTGGACAGGCGTGGTGGCGTGTGCCTGTAGTCCCAGCTACTTAGGAGGTTGATGCGAGAGGATTGCTTGAGCCCAGGAGTTCAAGGCTGTAGTGAGCTATGATCACACCACTGGACTCCAGCCTGGGTGACAGAGTGAGACCCTGTGTCTAAAAAGAAAAAGGAAATTGAAATGGCTGCCCTGAGACACAGTTTACATGTGCTGGCTCTCGCTTGCGCTGACTGGAGGCTCAAGATACTTGTGGAGACGCTTTTCAAGAACTGGAATTTGGCTTTACAGTGAGTAAGCCTGGCTTTCGTTGTCTCTTCCCAGATTCAGTCCCTGTCGGGGCGCCCTCGATCCTGTGATGTCGGAGGTGGCAAGTAAGTAACATTCTTTCTGTCCATGTTTCAGGGACTGTCCTGAAGGTCTTTTTAAAAGTCTTAGTGCTTTGTCACAGAACTCTGAAAAACATAACTTGCCATGTATAAATTGAAAGTCAACTGCATTTTCATAAAAACCGCTCTTTTGATACTCATACTTCATGTGTTTAAAGTAATTAAATTATAGAACCACAATAACAAATAAAACTGATGTAAATATGACTTTCCTGGCAGAAGCAGAGGTGTGTGGGCTTTGGGAGGCGCCCCCAGCCCGAGCCTGTGGCAGACCTGGCCGTCGGGTGACAGGTTGGCCAGACGCAAAGCAAAGCATCAGTTAACCTGGCAACTGGCTTACATAGCAGTTCATTAAGAGAGTTGCTATAAATATATTTAACGCCACTGAACTGTGCACTTAAAAGTGCTTACGATGATAAAGTTTATGGTGTGCAATATTTTACCACAATTTTTAAAAAACATACAAATGGAAGATGAATAAATAAGAAAATTCACAATATCAAAAGTTTCTATGAAACCATTAATTAGTTAATGGATTTAATAGCATACAACTTTACTCCCTAAAAGATTTGAGACAGCTTACAAAAATATATACAGTATAAAAAAGTAAAAAAAGTCCATGAGGAAGTTGAGTCTGGGGAGGAGGAGGAGATGGCCGAGATAACGAAGCCCCAGTCGGCGGATGGTTCACGAACAGCAGCCGAGGGGGCGCGGCTGCCCCTCGCGCTGGGACTGTCTGGAAGACTCTCTGCCGTGGCTCATCACGGGGAGGACCCCCTGGGACTTGATGGGCAGTGTCCCGAGACAGCACCCAGAGGGCCACCGTGGGCTGTTTATCACAGCGTCTCGCAATGCAGTCTGTGGCATGCAACCAGGGCAATTCAGAAACAGTAACATCTTCCCAAGGCCAAAATAATGTGGTTGAAAATGGGACCCTTGAATGAGCACCCATTTTAGAGGGTCTGCGGGTGAACTAAGTCTACTTCAGGCAGTCCTTAAACATCATTCCCCCAACGACGCTTCCTGTGAGCACTTCACAGCGATGCACTCAGGCACTCCCTGCTGGGTACCTGGAGCTCAGACGTTCTTTTTGGATGGTTAAATATAAACTCACGTAATCAACAGCCTGCTGGGCTGAGGCTTGACCTTGTCTTCAGAAAGTCTGAAAGCCTGCGGGGACCCACAGCCAGACAGAAGGCCTCCCACCCAGGGTGCGTGCAGGACATGCCTATGGACAGGGTCAAGTTTTTCCTCAAGAACCAATTTTGGCTCAACCCTCAGAAAACCTTCAGGCTCTGAAGGCCTATGTTGTAGACATGGGTTGCAATGCCTTAACCCCAGGGAGTTCGAAAGCAGGTGTTTCTTAAGTAAAGAAAGTTGTTTGCTTGCTCTTATGTGAGAGGTAGAATTCCATTCGGTGACTCCTACTCATGCAAATATTAATTGACCCCCTAATTCTAGGCACCAGGTAGAACAATGAACAAAACAGATCAAGTCCCTTCTTTTAAGGAGTTAATGCTCTAGTGGAGCAAGATGGGTGAAACCAAGCAGGCAGAGCACTATACTGTGTGCCAGGCGTTGGCAAATGCAGCGAAGGAAAGGAAAGCAAAGCAAGGAGGCAGGCAGCCCTGGGTGTCGGGAAGGCCTTTCTGATCAGCAGTGAAGTGAGGGGCAGAGGGCTCCAGCCGCGGGAAGGGCACATGCAAGACCTGGAGGAGGAGCGGGCCTGGGGTGCAATGAGGCAGGTGTAGCTTGGACCTGACTCAGAGATCGGAGTCACGGGAGGGTTTGCAACCAGGGAGAACATCACCGGCCTTGTCTCAGATCCAGTGACGACTCCAGTGGGTCGTAGCTGTATTTGGAAGGTAACTGCTCACTGCAGGGCAGTTGCTGTGGATGTTACTAATGACCTGTCCACAGCGGTCACGTCGTGTTTCCGTTCTTG
This sequence comes from Indri indri, assembly GCA_004363605.1. Lineage (NCBI taxonomy): Eukaryota > Metazoa > Chordata > Mammalia > Primates > Indriidae > Indri > Indri indri. The sequence continues at coordinate 12,170 of RJWJ010015403.1, read as the reverse complement.
CTCTGTGCCGCTGGACACCGTTCGCCACCTTGTCCCCTTCCTCTCCCTGCCTTCATCCCACCCGGTCGGCCATGGATCTTTCTTCCCTCAGTGAGAAAGCCCATCTGCTCTCGCCGTGAGCAGCTCTAGGCTCCCGATTTTATTTTCCTGGTCCTTGACCTTTGGCCCTGTAACCAGTCCCATACATCCAGGCATCTAAAAGACAAGATTCATGTTCGGTTTCTGTACAACCAAAATTACCCTTCTTCGTCCATCCAGCTGGAGACCTCTCCTGCTGCCCCGTTTCTGCCCAGGCCTCCGCAGTTACCCAGTCCCGCTTTGCCAGGAAGCGAATGCCCAGCTTCCCCCGCGCTCACTCCCTCCGCCGTGCTCCTCTCTGCTCCCAGGGACACGGGGGTCCCTCCTGTCCAGGGCGGGCTGCTTCACCCATCTCCCGCTCCTCATCCCACCGGCCTCTCTCCACTGCTTGTCCTTCCCTCTTGTTTCCAGAACCCTCAGCCACACTCTGAAAGCGCATTTATTCGAGTCCTCCTTACTGCCTGTCCACTCCGGGGCCCTCCGGGGCCTGGCGTCCACCTCCGTGTCCCAGGGCAACTGCCCCGAGAGCGTCAGTCACCTGCTCCGCGTAACAGAGAGACGTCCCTGCTCCGTGTCCTTTTATATGACAGAAACTCGAAGCGTCTGAAACAGAGTTCGTCGTCTCGCCCACACCCCCGCCCTCGTTCCCGGTCTGCTCCTGCGCCTTCTGCGTTTCCGTCTTAGGGGCGGCCCCGCCAGTCCCTGTGCCAGGAGCCCAGGAGCCATCCCCGAGTCCTCCCTCCCGCTGCTCTCGTGGGCTCCCGTGGGACTGCTCAGCGGCCGCGGTCCACCCTCTGCCTCCAGGCTCCGCTCCCAGCACCCACCTCTCCTCCCCCGAGTCCGTCACACTGTCCGTCTTCCCTGCTCTCCGCGACCGCCGGCTCCTTGTCGTCGGCACGCCGGTCCCCGCCCTTGTCCCACCGCTGCCCAGCCCCGCTGCACCTGACCCTCTGTAGCGAATGAGCCGTGGCGGTTCCCAGGGCACGCCGCGATCTCACGCCGCCCTGCTTCTGCGCGTGCCGTGACGTCTGCTTGAAACGCTTTTCCCGCCTCGATCACCTGAAGCCGTTAGCCTGCAGACTCAGCTCAGACGTCCTCCAGGAAGCTGTCCCACCTGCTGGTCATCCCTCCGCACCGTGCACCCCTAGGCTCTGTCCCCGCACTGCTGAATTGCATCGTACCGCGCGCTGTCTCTGCTTCCTCTGAGTCTCTGGAAGGCCCGAGTGCCAGGGCCCGGCCCCAGGGCGTGCTCTGCTGACACGTGCTGTATTGAGTGAAGCGTCCTCAGTGAATTCGGCACTGCCCCCTGCTCCTGGCCTATGGCGCCTTCCCTAACTATTCTCTCTTCTACCTCCTGGTTCTCTTCCTAGCCCACCCCTGGACCGCTGCAGGTCGTTGTTCTCATGGCTTCTCCCTGCCTCTCTCCCTGCGCCTACGCCATCCTCCACGCTGTAACCATTCTAGAGTGGCATTCTCCAGCTTAACCTGGACTCTTTTCCTGCAGGCCCTGATCCAGGCTCCTGAGAACAGCATGTCATCCCCCCTCTTGTTTTCTCACTCGCCCGCCTCCCGCTTCATCTGCTCACCTCCCGTCCCCACACTCTGCCCTGACGCCTCGCCATGCCAAGCCACTTGCAGTTCCATGAACACGCTGTGTCACGTCCTTAGCAAAGCCTTCCCTCCAGCACCTATCCTGACATCGACAACTCCTGCTTTTGTGCTCCCCGTGTCATTCGTACCTCTGGTTATACCTGCCCTCACCAGACCTGGCACCGCACACTTCCTGCCGTCCTGCGGTGGCTTGCCTTCCCGTCTGTCCTCCCCGTCTTGGAACTCCGCGAACAGGGTCCTCGCAGACCCGGACTAGGAGTCCCTCCCTGGACCCTCCCTTTAGAGGGCTTCACTCCCACAGAGTCAGGAGTCCAAGGAACCACGGGGAACATACCACCAGCGTATACCCGTTAGGCCTGAGAGGTGGCCGGCGCGGAGGCAGGGTGTGGACAGAGCTGGGCTGCGTAGGCTGGGACAGCCACGTGCACGCACTGCGGTGCAAACAGGCCTGCCATGGGACGCGATGTGAACTGGGGACTGGCTGCCTCTGCCCGTGTGTTCTAGTGCCGAACTCTAAGAAGGCTGAGAATTCTGCATTTAAGTCTGGCCTCTTGGGCTGTTATGAAGGTATAACTTGCCAAGACAGAAACAGAACAAAGTTCATTTAAGGGTTTGTTCGTTTGATTTGTAACTTTTAAAAATTGAAACAGATGGTATGCAGGCCTCCTTTCGTACTCTTGCCCCAGGCCTGCAAATTTTCGGCACAGGCCTGACCGCGGATACACCTTGCTTGTCATCAGTATGTCCCCAGCACGTAGCCTAGTGCCTGGCAGACAGTGACCAGCCAACAGATTTTGATAAATGAATGGCAACATCTCTTTCTCACTTTAATCAAGTCTGTAATTTAAAAAATACATATTGGAAGGTAGCTAGTTACCCAGAGATACTTTTTCTGGTAGGAAAGATAATTTAGAAATCTAGCTAAAAGAGCTGTGTGCATATGAAGCAGTGCCTCACATTTTATAAAATATAAATAAAATTATAAATCACTTTATTAAAAGGATTTGTTCTATAAAATTGGATTCAGTCAAAAGGCTGCACTTGAGGATTCAGAAGGCCACATGGGCCCCAAGGCCGCAGGTTCCCCGCCCCTTAAGGATCCATGTTCCCAGAACAAGAGAAATCCTACACTGGGACTTTGACCTTTGATATCCACTGCTCTTATTTGACAAGCAAAAGATATCAGACATGTCCTATTTCCCAACAGCCAAATGCTCACACCTGTAATCCCAGCACTTTGGGAGGCTGAGGCAGGAGGATCACTGAGGCCAGGAGTTCAAGACCAGCTGAGGCAACATAGTGAGACCCTCATCTCTATAAAAAAATTCTTTTAAAAAATTATACCTTTAAAAAAAAAAGAGGCCAATTGTATTGGCTCACGCCTGTAATCCTAGCACTCCGGGAGGCTGAGGCAGGGGGATCGCTTGAGCTCAGGAGTTCAAGACCAGCCTGAGCAAGAGTGAGACCCCATCTCTATTAAAAATAGAAAAATTAGCCAGGTGTGGTGGCATTTGCCTGTAGTCCCAGCTACTCGGGAGGCTGAGGCAGGAGGATCGCTTGAGCCCAGGAGTTTGAGGCTGCAGTGAACTATGATGACGCCACTGCACTCTAGCCAGGGCCATAGAGTAAGACTCTGTCTCAAAAAAAAAAGTAATATGTATGTTTCTTTTTTCAGTGCTTTTCCACACAATGGTCAAAACATAGGCCTCTCACCCTTTTTGGGGACCCTGAACACTGGAGGGTCATTGCCAGATCTAACCAACCTCCACTACTCGGCACCCCTGCCAGCCTCCCTGGATACCAATGACCACGTCTTTGGTAGCATGAGCGTGGGGAACAGCGTACGCAACCTCCCAGCTGCTATGACTCACCTGGGGATAAGAAGCTCCTCTGGTAAGTATCTCCCATTTAAGAAGGACCTTGGCTGTGTCTCCTGGTGGCTTAATCATAGGTGGTCCCCAGCCATGTGGCCTGGTCAGTGAATCACTGAATGCCAGTGACTGTATCTCCTGACCCTGCTGACGTTGCACTTTGCTGGTTCTCTTTCTGATGGGCGTGATGAGTTTGGGGCAGCTCTGCTGAACCTCATCCTTTATTGTCTTCACTAGCCGTGTACCTAAGGGACTTGGGGGATAAGATCTGGGAGTCAAGAAGTAAACATCCATTCTGTGTTGGCTGACCAGTGTTAGTGGCTCTTATATGATGATATTTTATAAGTTAAGCCATCTCTCTAGATTCCTCCAATTTTTCACTGGATTTTAAAAGAAAATTTTGAATTTTAGAAAATTTATAGTGGATATGATGAAAATAAGCCTGGTACTCGTATATTTCAATTCTTCAGTCAATTGAAGAATTGATTAGGGATTTCAGAGACCACCTTTATTTTTGTTTTTTGGGTTTTGGGGGTCATTTTATTATCCTCAATAGTAGCAAATCTTTCATCCACTGAAACAGGGTTTTGATATTTAGAAATGAAGTCATATATGGGAAGATTTAATGTAAAAAGTGAGTGACCAAGCCACAGTTCCAAGTTTTTGACTCACATTTTCAGAAGTGCTTAAGTATGTGGCATTAGCTGTATTTAAGAAATGCTACCCATAGTGTGGCTTGGCCGTTACTGCGCAGGTTTGATCGTCCACAGCTCAGCCCCAGTGTTGCAACATGACTACGTTCGCTCGAACCCTGAAAGATACTCTCGTCCATGACGAGGCAGGTGCTGATGCCCGTGCTCACGGTGGTGCGGTGCGGGCCTTGGCCGTAAGGTCACTGCCGGGAATCGTGCTGTGGAATGTGTCACCTGGAAGGGAACCTCAGCGATGGTCTCCAGGTGGAGGAAGCGTTTGCTGGTTTCCACTCTGGGTTCAATGAGCTTATTTATTCAAATCAGAACTCAGCACCTAAGTGAGAGTGGTCACCTAGTGTGAGAAAGGTCCCTAATGATTGCAGTGATGCTGCCATTGTGTGCCATAACTTTAGGTTTGAAAAATTGTTTCCAGAAACCACCTTTGTTTTTGTTTTTTGGAATTTTTTGATTTTATTATCCTTAATAGCAGCAAGTCTTTCATCCACTGAGTCTGGGTTTTGATATTTAGGAATCAAGTCATGTATGGGAAGATTTAATGTGAACAGTGAGTGACCAGGCCATGTGGTGCTGTTTGGGATCCAGCGTGTCGCAGAGATTGTGTTCTGTGGGATCCGGGGTGTTCTTTATGGCGAAAGCGCTGGTCTCCTAGTTCTGAGTTTAATTGATTTGCCTCGTAGTAGAAACTCTCAAAACCTGTGGGCTTTTTTAGGTTCAGAGTCTGAGCAATTTACCTTTTAGGCGAATTCTCAATGGACAAGGAGGCCAAGGTCACAGAAATAAAGAAGCGTCGGCGTAGAGCTCCCTCGCATCTCGGGGAAGCCGGCCTTTTCCAGCGCAGCCTTCGACACTTGGCTTCAGGCCGAAAATTTCACATTCAATCACTGGCTAGCTCCCTCAAAATAGCATTATTTTGTCCAAAACATATCAGAACCAGTGTCAAGTTTTTTTTTGAGACAAAGTCTTGCTCTGTTGCCCAGGCTAGAGTGCCGTGGCGTCAGCCTAGCTCACAGCAACCTCGAACTCCTGGGCTCAAGCGATCCTGCCTCAGCGTTCAGAGTAGCTGGGACTACAGGCACGAGCCACCATGCACGGCTAATTTTTTGTATATGTTGTTAGTTGTCCAGCTAATTTCTTTCTATTTTTAGTAGAGACGGGGTCTCGCTCTTGCTCAGGCTGGTCTCGAACTCCTGAGCTCAAACGATCCTCCCGCCTCGGCCTCCCCGAGTGCTAGGATTACAGGCGTGAGCCATTTACTTTTTTATCAACACAAAACAACATACAGTCCTGCTCACCCCAGCGGCTGGTACAGGAGGATGGGGGACTTTAAAACACGAGCGCTGCCAGTTCAGGTGCACCCAGCAGCAGCAGCACAATTAGCGATTCCCTGAGCGAAGCTGCTCCGTGCCAGGCCCCATGCCAGGTGCTAAGGATCAGCAGTGCAGGGTCCCTGGCCTCATGGAGCTTGTGGCCTAGCAGCCTGCACCGTCGAAATGCCGTTCCCAAACTTCCTTGCTCATGATGACATTCACCCCTCCCCTCCCCCAATAAACAAAGCACCAGCAAAAACCTCTTTTGCCCTGAATTGGGATAGACTGGGATGAACAATTTCCTGAGAGTCAGGAAAAGAGAGAGGGACCCTGGGGTGGGAGATGGGGGCATATGCCTTCCTGGGACTCCCTAGCATACTGAGGGCATTTAGAGACACCACCCAGGCAGCTCCTGAGGCCACAACTCTCAGGGAGAGGATGTCCTCCAAAGGCAGCAGGGGACCAGGCAGTATGCTTGGGACAGAGACATTCGTGGCTCTAAACAGAATGTGTCGCACAGCCCCGGGGTCCTTTCCCCGGGTTGGAGCTGAGCACACTGAACGTTGGCCTCTGCCACCTAGTCTTGCTCTACGTGATCTCATTGCTTTTGGGGAAGAATCGCTCTCCTCTCGATGGCACCGTCTCCGTTGTCGTGGGTGCCTCTCTCCCTGCCGTCGGCACGGCGGGCGAGACTCCCGTGGGAGAGCCTCCCGGGAGCTCATTTCCATTCCGAATCACCAGCACATGTGATAGTAGGAAGTTTTTTTTAATCTTTGGAAAACAAAAGATTTGGTCTGAAATCATGACAAGTAACTTGTGAATCTGTTGTCTTCCAGGTCTCCAGAGTTCTCGGAGTAACCCCTCCATCCAAGCCACGCTCAATAAAACAGCGCTGTCCTCGTCCCTAAACAGCCACCCGCAGACGTCCGTTGCCGGCGCGTCTGCCCTGCACCCCTCGCTCCGTCTGTTTTCCCTGAGCAACCCCTCTCTCTCCACCGCCAGCCTGAGCGGCGCCCCTCGGCGCAGGCAGCCTCCCGTGAGCCCCCTCACGCTCTCCCCTGGCCCCGAGGCTCAGCAGGGCTTCGGCAGACAGCTCTCTTCAACCAGCCCGCTGAACCCCTATCCTGCCTCCCAGGTAAGACAGACAGACCGCAGTGGGACAGACTGAAGCGTGTGAGAACCGCTTTCCTCCTCTGGGCTGTTTGGGATCAGGTCTGTTATTACCCCGAGCGTCCTTGAGGTCTCCATGCAGTCGGCGCTCCCTTGCACGTGAAACCGGAGCAGCAGCGTCAATCACTCAGGATGCATTAGCGGTTTTCTAGTAGCAGATTGCCGTGTCGATTACTCTTGAGCAAATACTGAACAATTTTTAGTCACTATAACTCACAGACTTGGGGTTGGGGGAACGGTGGGGTGTGGAAAATGCAATCCAGGTGTGTCTACGGTGGCTAAGGGAAACCAGGGTGGGGTTTCAAAATCGGTATGGGAAATCAGTCGGACTCTGTAAGTACATAAGCCACAGGGGAAAGCCAAAGAAAACATTTAATACCTTCCTGAAGCTTCGATACTGGACAAGGCCCCCTCCCTAATTACAACTACGGATTAAGAAACAATGCTTATATTGTTCATGAAATACTAGGAGTAATGAGGATTATATCTCTGCGAAAGGACTAAAACAAATCTATGGAGAGAGAGGCACATTTTGAAGTAATAGGCCCTTTATAGACATACAGGGCTTGAAATGTTGTATTTGTGCTTGTCGACTTTGTCTTTATTCTAAACTCTCAGGGTGGTTCTCTTACCATCATCATCAATGACTATGTTTTTAACCTATTGGTCACACCCTAGACACATTATAACATCATTAACTATTCACCACTTCACCATAAATGAGTAATGATTTAGCCAGGAGAAGCTGACAGAACACAACAGAAGGAGTTAGAAGATTTGGTTGTTAGTCACTCTTTACCAGTTACTAGCTACGGCATCTTGATTGTATGACTAATCCCTTTTGGGCGGGTGAGAGGGCATTTCACACTATTTTTGATGATTCTTTTTATGTTATTAGATTGCCTTTCATTTCATTTTGCAAGATTATTTTATAAAGTATTCCTGCTTTCTACTAATGGCTACGTTTTAAGGAGACTATGGGTAGAGAATATCCCTTTTTAGATTTTTTTATTTGTTTAATATTTAGATTTTAAAAATTAATGTTATTCATACACATATTTTAAAAAGTCAAATAGTTCTAAAGGGCTTGTTGTAGAATAACAACTATCTTTCCCTCTCCTGCTAACCATATTTCTCACTGCCTAGAAATGGTGGCTCTCAATCATTTTAGCTAATCTCTTTAGTAGAACCATTTGATTTCATGCTTATTTTGTTCCAGATTTTTGGTGTTGGGCATTATCTAATGATATCCTACCACCAAAGATTAGGATTTAGTTCTCTTTCAACTCTCCCGAAACCTCCACCACACACACACACACACACACACACACACACACACACACACATATTTCCTGCCCACCCTCATTTATTATAATCTTGGCTAGAGGCTGGGCATGGTGGCTCACGCCTGTAATCCCACCATTTTGGGAGGCTGAGGCAGGTGGATCACTTGAGGCCAGGAGTTCGAGACCAGCCTGGGCAACATAGCAAGACTCTGTCTCTACAAAAAAAAAAAAAAGAAAAAAGAAAAAGACTTGCTGGAGCAATACTCAGTGTTTAGTGTTTTTATGGTTATAATAATGCAGTCAGAGTTGAACCCCATAGTATACTGTGAAATAACAAAATGAACATTGTTTTCCTTCTAGGAGTTCATAAATGTGTTACACTTTTTGTTTGGTTATCTGTGTATGTATTATTAATTCATGTGTTCCTCTCAATACATTTAAAAACTCCTCTGGCAGCTTTATAGGAAACAGTGCATGTGATCTTGCATGACTTAAAAATGTCTTTATTCTACCTGCCGTTTAACTAATAATTTGGCTAGATATAGAATTCTAAATAGGAAATAATTTTGACCATTGTCTTCTAGGTTCTAGAGAAATATAATGCTATTCTGATTCTTAATACTTTGCATGAGCTCTCCTTTTTTTCTCTGGAGGCTGATAGGGTCTTCCTTTCGTCCTCACTGTTCTGAAACTTCAAGCTAATGTGGCTTGGCGTAAGTCTGGATATTTGGTGGGTTCCTTTGAAGGAACCAGACCCCCAAGTGCAGCCCCTTGACCAAATCCAAACTTCACAGAACAAATCCCTTTATTAAAAGGATTTGTTCTGTAAAATTTTGGTTCAGTTAAAAGGCCACACTCAAGGATCTAGAAGGCCACAAGTCCCCCACCTCTGGCTAGAAACCGATATCCTTCATTTCTGGGAAATTTTCTTTAATTATTTCTTCAATAATTTCTTCCCTTCCATTGTCTCTGTTCCCTCTTTCTGGAATTCCTATTGTACGACTGTTGGATATCCTGGACTTTCCCTCTATTATCCTTGTTTTTTTCTCTTTCCTCTTTTCCCTCTTTGTTTATTTGCTCTGCTGTCTGGAAGAGTTTTTCAACTTATCTTCCAACCCTTCTGCTGAGTTTTCCCTTTCTCCTCTAATTTTTAAATTTCCAGGAGTTCTTTTTGGTTCTTTGAATGTTCCTTTTTTGTAGCATCATACAGATGCAATATCATCTTTTATCTCTCTGAAGTTTTTAGTGGTAGTTTTTGTTCTGATTTCTTTTTATTTTTTTATGATAGAGATTTTCCAAATTGCATAAAAGTAGAGAACATAATGTTATATAATGGATCCTTCTATACCTATCATCCAGCCTCAGCAATGATCAGTATTGTTATCTTGTTTAATCCATATCCCTGCTTTCAACACAATGTATATAGAGACACATACTACAAATATTTCAATATGTATCTCTAACAGATAAAAATTTTTTTAATAGCCTAAATATTACACTGATAATTTTGTTTTTCCCTGACTACCTCTTCCTATGCAGGTCTTTGCGAGTTTCTGTTCTCTGTACGTCTGCCCTGGTCTCTGGCCTTTGTGTCAAGATGCCTTCCTCTGGGCCTGGTGACCATTGGTGCTCTGCTCATATTTAAGAACAGGACACTAAGAAGCTGATTGGCAGCTCTGCATACATGGGTGGGCTTGTTGAGTGTGCTCTTCATTGTAGAATGACCTAGCTTGGTCATTTCCTTGGGGAACTTCTGATGTCTTAAGTTTTTGGGATTTCTCTTGGGCTCATCAGATTCCATAAAGGACACCATTCCAATCTTATATCTTGGCATATGCCTGGATTCCAGCATTTGGAGATCCGAGTAGGGAAGGAAAGGCAGAGATCTCAAGACTCAACAATGAGATGTCCCATAACCCTGTATTTTTAGTAGAGCACCTCACCTGAGGTCCAGAGACCCCTGGCGCACAGTAGGGAGGGCGGGCGGCACAGAGGCACAGGCGGGGCAAGGGCTCCTAAGGCCCACTGCCCCTCACGGAAACTGTCACCAGGTGCCCCTGCTCCCTGCTGTCCCCAGCTTCAGGGCCTTTTCGGGATTTACTGGTGGGAATCAGATCGCCTCTTGGTCCCCCGCGGCCAGCTGAGCATTTGGCTCTCGGCCCTGCCAAGCTGGTTACCACCTGTCCGTCCGCTTCCCTTGTCCAAATTCTGTTGCTGTTCTCTTCTCTCCCATTATTTTTGTCCTCGTGTTGTGCATTATCATTTTAGTGTTATTTATTATTGTTTTAGTGTGGTTCGTTAATGCTTGTTGTTGTTTAATGTTGTTTTAGTGTCTCATTTTAGTAGGGTTTGGGGAGACAGCAGGGCTAAGTGCCTTTTTCAATCTTCCATCTTTAACCGGAAAGCATGCACTTAAAAAAAAAAATGATTTTCACTGAGAAAACTGAGAGGAAATTAGTTAAATTGGCTGTTTTCTTGTTTTGTTTTGTTTTGTTTAAATACAATAGAAATTGTCATTAAATGGGAAATGCTTTGTGGGGAAGTGAGATTTGAAATACTTTGAAAGAACAGAAACCGGCCTCTCACGGCAGTGCTTGGATACCACGGTGAGGAAGGCTCAGGCTTCTCTCTCACTCTGACATTTCCTGATCCTGAAAGACTTACCACTAGAACCTCGGAAGCTAGTTAGCGGCTTTGTTTGTTTGTTTGTTTTATAGATGGTGTCCTCGGATCGAAGCCAGCTTTCTTTCCTGCCCACGGAGGCTCAAGCCCAGGTGTCCCCGCCGCCCCCTTACCCCGCGCCCCCGGAGCTCCCCCCGCCTCTCCTCCAGCCGCCCCACGCCCAGGAGGCCCCTGCGCAGCAGCCACAGGCGGCCTCGGCCCTGCCCCGGCCAGACTTCCAGCTTCTCCCACCCCAGGTAAGTCCCAGCAGGAAGGTCGGTGAGGGGGGAGTGTTTATTTTGCTCGAGTTCCAAGCTAAATGGTCACCTCCTTGTTCCCTGAAGGGCGCGTCTTTGACCAACTTCTTCCTGGATGTGGGCTTTGACCAGCAGTCCGTGAGGCCAGGCCCAGCCTTTCCTCAACAGGTAGGCTGTTGCCACCGTCTTCCCCTTCCTTGGTGCATCAGCTGCGCATTTAGGCTGTTCAATGTGCAGAACCCACAAGCAAATAGACTAGACTCGCTACTTCCCTGGTTTCAGATGTGTTCTGGGCTGGGGAGAGCCCTGAATCTTTCCCAGCCCTACGGGGCTGGTGCGGGCTGCCTTATTTAGCATCAGGCCTTGCAGAGGAACTATTCGGGCAAGTGGTAGAAGACTCTCGATGACACTCTTGTCATAGAATTATAGAACCATTAACACTGGAAGGGACCACAGCAGCCAACTAGTGTCCACTCATGTTGAGGAAACTGAGGCACAGGGAGGGGCAGGGCCCGGTCCCAGTAGCAGAGTTGGGAAGTGGTGCGGTGTCTTGCTGCAGGCCTGGTTGGTGCACCCAGCAGTTTGTGGCCTCCTAAGAGAGCTTGGTCTTGGGGGCAGTGGGGTTACTTCCGTAGGGTGTCTTCAATCAACCCCTTTCTTGTGCTGTTTAGTTTCTCCCTAATACTGACCATTTTTAATAGTCCTAGATTTTATAGTGTTCAATAAGTATAGATTGGGTTCCAGGATGGATTAAGGAGTGAAGGAACAGTTGAGCAGTTTCCAGAACTTAATAATAATAGTAAAATGCTTAGCTATTTCCTGAGTGGGCCGTGGAGAAGCCTCGTGGTAAGAGCCAATAGTCTTTACCTTCCCATCTTCTAAAGAGCCCACTTTGATCTAAGTGAGGATCGGTGTTTCCCTGAAAAATGATGGAAACTCCTTCTTTTGGGACATTTGAAAAAATGACTTAGAAAATTAATTTCAGGGAAAACACCTAAAATTGGCCCCAGTTATAACCAGTCCTCATGGAGGCTTTATCATGGACAAGTGCTTACCTGAGGTTCTTCCTTCTGAGTAGGAAAAGGATGCTCAGAAAAACACTCTGTTTTCTGGAAACCAAAGAAGAAAAGAGTCCCTCACTTCCTTGGTTACAGATGGAGCCTTTGAAGGGTTCCCACAACGGTAGTTTTGCAAAGGCCTTGGTGAGGCCGAGGAG
>RJWJ010015402.1:0-36240 GCA_004363605.1 Indri indri | reverse complement strand
TTTTTTTATTGTTTGTTGTTTATAGGTGTACAGGTGTTTAGGTTACGTATTATGCCCTTGCCCCCCCTTCCCCCCAAGTCCCAGTCCCAAGCATGTCCATCTCTCGGAGGGTGCGCATTGCACCCTTTGTGTATGCATATATCCGTCCCCTCCTCCCCCTCGCCCCTCCCCCTTCCCCCTCCCTCCCTACCCGACATCCAATAGATGCTATTCTTATATGTACACTTATGTGTTTTTAAAAGCATGTGTATGTATTTGTTCCTGTCTTTTGCTTGGCTTGCTAGAGAATAAGGTACCTCCTACTCTCTAGCCTTTTTGTCTTTCCTGGCATTTTAGTGTGGTCATTCTCACAATTTCAGAAAAATTAGCCTCCTCGTGGGTGTCTACAATGCCAATCCTACCAGGTAGGGTTTGTTAAGAAGAGTGCCCCCTACATAGAAAGTGCCTAATAAATTATTTATAGCAGGGTTGGGGAAGTCAAATGAATTAACAGAGAAAAAATAAATTTTAAAGGTAAAAACATGCAGAGAAGAGGTAATATTTGGCAGAATATAAATAAGATGTTGCTGCTATAAATACTATATCCTTTCTTGGTTTATTTGGGCAACTTAGCGTCTTTCAGGAAAACAGGAAAGTAAGATATAGATTGTTCTATTAGGCTCCAGTGAAAGAAACCTGCCCATGTACATTATAAACTCCTTGGCCTGGACTCTAGGACTTACTCTTTACTCTGCTCATACCCCACCCTCACTCCAAGTCTGAATTCCCGTCACAGCCGAGGTCACACCATTACGAAGTCCGTGGCAGGGACTCTTCTAAGACTTCTTGGGTATTTGTCTAGCTGGCATCTTAGTTTGGATTTCTACCAGGTATCAAATTTTATACCTTAATAATTAAATTCTTGCTATCTCACCCAGACTGCAAACTTACCCCTTCCTTGTTCTTCCACATCCCAGTCGCTAGCAACTTCATCTTGCACTTGTTAGGTGAAAAACACCACATCTTAGTTACTGAATACCAAATCCAACAGCAAATCTTGGATTTTCTCCTTCATCGTTGCCGCTGCCACAACTGAGGCAAAGACACGGTTGTGGGCTGACTTGTGTTTCCACAAAATTCATATGTTGAATCCTTAATCCTTTATTTTCAAAATTTGACTATATTTGGTGGCAGGGCCTTTAAAAATGTGGTTAAGTTAAAATGAGGCCGTCGAGGTGGGCCCTAATCCGATGTGATTGGTGTCCTTATAAGAAAAGGAGATGAGGACATAGAAATACTAGGGATATTGGGACACAGAGGAAAGATCACGTAAGAACATAGCAAGAGAACAGCAACCATACGCAAGCCAAGGGGAAAGACCTCAGAAAAACCTATACAAACAGGCACCTTGACCTTAGATGTCTAGCCTTCAGGACTGTGAGAAATACATTTCTGTTATTTAAGCCTGCCACTCTGTGGGGTTTTTTTTATGGCAGTCCTAGCAAATTAATAAGGACACTGTTATCTCCCACCCATATTGTTGCAATGTTGTCTATCTCTCTGATCCTACTTTGACCCTCTACCATCTATTTACCACACATCTAGGGTTATTCTTACAAAACGAGTTTTACCATGGAATTCTTCTGCTTAAGGAAGTCCAGTTATTTCCTGTGTTAAACAGAATAAAACATGCACTCTATTCTTTTGTTCTGCAGGGCTTCAAATCTTTCTCCCAGCTACTTCTCAGACCTCAGCTCCTTCCACAACCCTCCTCCCCTCTCTACCTTAGCCTCTCTGGATTTCCAAGTGTTCTCTTAACACACCTGGCATATGCCTGCTGCAAGGCCTTTGCAAATATGATTCTGTTTGCTTTTAATTCTTTCCCCACTGTTTTCCATGTTTCATACCTTAAGCTTTGGTCATATTTCTATTCCAATATAACTGTAACAGAGAGGCCTTTCTTGAGATCTCTCTCTAAAATAACTTCCTTCTGACACCCTCACGTTTATATATATTCCCTTTTCCTACATCATTTTCTTCATAACAAATATTTATTAATACTTGTTTACAGGTTCTGGACTCTTATAACTAAACCCTTAAGCTGTATAAGAACAGGGAAGGTGTTTATTTCACTCAATGCCATAGTCCCAATATTTAGAATAGTTTTGGGCACATATCGACATTCAATAAACACATTTTAAATGCATAAATGAACAAAAGAATTTCTTGACTAGTTAACAACATAGATAATCTTGTTTATCAAATTGCTTAGCCCAGTTCTATGAACAGCCGATGCTTTATGCTTTTACTCTTACAATCAGAGAGGTAATGTTTTTCCTCCTATGTCTGATCTACCTTTTTCTAGAGTTGAATATCACACCCTTGCCTTGTCATTATTTGCTTCTGTTCCAGTTTAGAGTCTGTTTCTGGTACAGCTTGTCTCCTATGTCACAATTATTTGTAATTGTGATACATAATTTTAATTTCAATTAATTTTACAGTCTGAAATTTCATTTTCTGACAATTTTCAATACCTAAATGCTTTTTTGGTTTGTTTTTTGTTGTTGCTGTTGTTGCTCGTTTGTTTTTGTTTTCTACAGAAAAAGACCAAAGTATATGATGGAAAAGAAAAGGTACAAAGACTGTAGACAACTAACTAAAATACAATATATTTCCTTTTTGTCTTTTTTGTCCAACATAACCTATCTTTCAAACATTTCAATGTCCTCATGCTGTTTCCTAGCTCAAGATTATTTCCAACCTTCATTACTTTTGGTACATGTTTCTTTGCTCATATTTAGTATCCTTAAAAGGAAAAATAAAAGTTTTGCTCATTCAAAAGCTGTGTCCACTCCTGAGAACAAATCAGAGAGATTATTTAGTTTAGAGATAACAATTGTGAAATATTTGGTGTAAATAAGTATACTGTGCCATGCCGGTCTGACCTGAGGCTGACACCTATTTCCTGTTTACATTTCAATATCACCTGAAATTGGAATTTTATTACAAAACAAAAGTGAAACTTGGGAATTTACTTTTGTTGAAAATTAAATTCTTAGCCTGTCAGAAGTAGCAAATCTTTTGGTAGCATTTCTATGTTATGATCTCATGCTTTCATAATAAGAAACATGAATCATTTTTATCTAATTTATTTGGTTTCACATTTCAAATAATGTCTCATCATTGTAGTTGCATTATACCACTGAGTTTTACACACAAATCAGAAAAAATAAAATAGCTTATACAAGCGGCATGTTAAAAGTCCCTCAAAAATAACTACTCAAATTCAAATTGAAAATTTAGCAATATCAGATACTATATGACAAAAGAGCTACATAATTATACACAAAATTATGATAACAATAGCAGGCAAAATATTTATACTGTTTATAAGTCAATGACTCCTAAGGTAATGCAGGGCATGGGTTGACTTTACTAATTGCATTCTTTTCCTATTACCACAAATCTAATGGCTTAAAACCATACAAATTTATTTTCTTACAATGCTGAAGATCAAAGTTGAAAGTAACGGTGTCATTCGGGCTGCATTATTTCTGAAGCCTTCAGGAAAGAATTTGTTTCTTTTGTCTTTTTTGGCTTTTAGAGGTCACTTGTATTCCTTAGCTCATGGCCCCTTCTTCAAATCGCTCCAACTTCTTGAGTCTCCTACTACTGACTCTGACTTTCCTGCCCTTCTCTTATAGGATGCTTGTGATTACATTGGGTCTACCCGGAAAATACAGGATAATCTCCAGATCCCAAATCCTTAAATTAATCACATCTGCAAAGCCCATTTTTACCAACTCAGATAATATATTGACAGGCTTCAAGGAATAGGATGGGCACATCTTTGAAGGGAGTATGAATAATAGTTGAATAAATGCACATTTATGCATATATGTAGTGGTTTATGTATATATATCAAGGCGCTCAAATAAAGCATTGGATGTTTTCAGTTGATATAGCTGCATTATGTAGTCATAATATATAAAAATGCCAAGTACAGATGATCTTTTTGGGGGGAGTTTATGTTCTGCACTGTTGCGAGAATCGACTAGTCTGCAACTGATTTTCTATTGTCCTTTTTTTGCCTGTGACAACCACATTGACATTTTCCTTGTTTGTGCTGGAAGAATTTTAGTAGTGTTGCATGCTAGGCACATTGAGTAGTCAGACACATTGGTCACTGTCTGATATTGATTTAGTTTCACCATTTCAAAACTCACAATATATTTCAGCTTTTAGATGTCAACACATCACCATGCTAAAGCTACTTCGACAATCTTGTCATTTCAATTTTTCACACTTTTTCATTTGTTATTTTGACAATCGTATACCACAACATATACCAATAGGTAATGCTGTGGAAAAATAGGAAAAATTTTAGTATCAATATTGTCAAACCTCATGTCATAGACAAAGTCACATTAAAATAATACAGGAATATTTTTAAATCATATATCTGATAAACTCCTCTTAAACTATTATACTTTCTTTTACTTTTTATATTTTTGATGAAGAAGGGTATTATAAGCCCCGATACCAATGTTTCTCCCCTTCTATCCATCTTGTGTTTATTTGAAGGATTCACTGTTCGGTAAACCATAGCCCTTGACCATTTGTTTAAATATCAACTGTGGCCGCTTTTGTACTGTAATTGCAGAGCTGGATAGTTGCAACAGAGACCCTCCACCTACAAAACTGAAGACGTTTACTATCTGCTCCTTTACAGATAAGTTTGTTGACCCTTATTTGAAAGGACTGAATATCATTCGTGTTTCAGTGAATAGGCAGTGATATTTTTAAAGTACTTAAAATACATTTGTTACGTATACACACATATACACATATGTGTGGGTGTGTATATATCTTATGTCTAATGCCACTTTATTAGTATTACCACTTGATACCAAAGAATAAAACAGTTTAGTGAAGTATAATGTCTTCACCCAAGTTATCAATCAAGCAGATGGAAAATTTTTACCTATGTCTATGTGTGCCACTGCATTCTATCATCATTTCAACTCTTGGTCTCTTCCCTGATTCTCCAGAGTTTGTTTGGGGAAATGAGAATAGATTTTGACACCTCTTCTTTTTTTTAATCTTCTATATTACTCAGTCTTGTTGATCCATTCAGTTGCGTGTGTGTGTGTGTGTATGTGTATATAGATACAGATGCACATTTCTTCCATAACTCTTTATTTTCACTGCTATGAATCAGGTTCAAATCAACATTGTCTTTTGATACTGCTATTACTTATTCATTCTGTGCCCCATCCCCTCATTTAGTGTTATAGAAAGCCAAGGTTAACTTAGTAAAATTTGAATTCGATAGGTTTTTTTTTTCTGTTTCTTAAAACTCTTGGCTAGTTTTCATTGGTCTTAGGATGAAATAAAAATGATTAGGATGACCTACAAGACTCTGAATCTAAAAATATATTCTGCCTCCTCCCATATCACTCTTTCCTTGATTACTCTAGTCAAAGTGAATTTTCCATGTATGATTTCCCAGAATGAGCTTAGCTCTTGTCACTGCTTATAGCCTTCTTTCTCTTAGTGCTTTAGGTCTTAGCTTAAATTTCAATACATTATCACTCCATTGATTTTTCTCATAACATTCTATTTTTTTTTCCTTCCCAGAACTTAAAATAACTTGTAATATTATTTACATGTATGCATCTCTTTATTTAATGCCAATGTCCTGCAATTAACCATAAGCTTAACAAGGACAGAAACCAAGTCTGATTTACCTTATCAGCCATTCCATGCCAAGACCTAGTCTAGTACAAGGCACAATATACAATGGGCATTCAATAGATAAGTGTTGAATATTCTTTTAACTTGTTATTGCTATCTAGCATCCTGGTTTTATGCTTTATTCTTGATATTTTGAAAATTATTTTTATTCCCCAGAAAAATCCTCCTTTCTTTTTTTGAAGTTTGCCTTCTGCTCAGCCTTTAGCATGGCTGTCTTATCCCATATGAACCGCTGGCTATCTTGGAGACATTTACCTCTATTTAGTTACATGCATCTATATTTGTTAGGTGACCTAGTACTAATTATTTAATAGTCTGAAATTTATCTGTCATAATAGAGATATCTCATGGACTAAGATATATTTCCACTCTCCTGTCATTGAAACAACTGAAATGACATCAAAATAGCACAAGTGAAATTATTTTTCAATTGGTTTGCTTGAAAGAAAACAGAAACAAGTAGTTCTAATACGGCATGAACAACAAATATATCAGGCATATCTCATTGTGGTCCATCCACTGCGCATAGTACAAATTAGCTAGTCACTTATAAATGAGAAGAAAGATGAGAAAAAAAAAAACCACTTTTACAGTGTACCTGCTAACTTAGGTATAATCACCCCAATCACTGGAAAAAAAAAAAACCAGTTATCCAAATTAATACTCATATATTTAAAAAGTGCAACATTGCAAAGTAATTCTTCTTGCTAAAAAAATATAAATCATAGATTTTATGTCCATGTAAAAATGTGATTTTATAATTCGTACTTATTTATTTTATGCTAGAGAACAAACTCTAGATATGACTTTATGCTATGGCAAAGCTATTTATTTATTAAATGTACTAATATTTCCTGTCTGTAGAACCATAACTGGTAAATAGTGGATACTCAATAAATTTTTGTTGAACTATTGAGTTAATGTTAACTTTGCCACATTTAATATTTTATCTGTTTCACAGGAAGAAACACTTTTAACAAGGTGAAAAATTATGATTTACATAGGTCAATAAACAAATAAACCCTTTTTTACAATTCTATTCATTACATCTTTTCTAATACGAACTAGTCACAATTTTAGGGAACCATGGAACAAACTAGAAGTATGATTTAGAAGCCTCTATTACTTAACATAGGATTCCTTTGTTTCTGCAAAGCATTAATAAAAGATGCCTGAAATCTATCCATAGAAACTAAAGTTTCAATAAGCTAAGAATGATAACTTTTCTAGGAACTATTAAGTTTTATGAGTGTTTTGACTCCCCCTTTTTCATTAAGCTCTGGTATCTTCATCTAGATCTCGGGGACCTGAGGACAACGAGGAGGCGTTTTTAACATCTTCACTGTATTTTAAATGTTTCCCTGAATTTCTGAAGCAATGGCATTTCAAGCGAAACTCTTACCCACACAAGTGCTATAAATAAACTGTGCCTGCCTATAAAGTGCCGATATGAGTTGTTGTACGGTAAAACAGATGAGTGTTTTATTTGCATGACACCTGTCTCACCAACTTTGAAGAGTAGGAAAAAAATGCTTTGCTGGTCTCGGATTCTATTAATTTTCCATTAATGATACAGAAAGAACAAAAATGACAGAATCTATGAAAAATGTGGCCTCTTTTTGCTCAGGTGGAGATAGAATTTTTAAAGTCCAACATGAACAGAGAAAATTTACTGGAAAATGAAATAAAGAGGAAAAGTTTTTTCAGCCCTAAGAATGAGCTATGTATACTGAGACAGCGGTCAGAAGAGGCATTCCTGAGTATTTGCCCTAGATGCCGATATACAACAAAAGACCATGAGAGAAGCCACATGAGCTTCTGCTCATCAGCTGATTTGGAACCCAGAAATTAGGCAGCTAAATCTCCTTCTAGTATGAAATCCTGTTAGTAGTTCTTTCAAGAATTTTACTACAGTTGTGCCACTAATCATATCACACCTGATTTGAATATACACTTCATTATTTTTGTCCTCATATATTTATTATTTATTTTTATTTTTTTATTTCTGCATATTATGGGGGTACAAATGTTTGGGTTACATTGCCTTTGACTCCACTCCATCAGAGCTTCAAGCATGTCCATCCCCCAGATGGCGCACATCGCACTCATTATGTATGTATATACCCATCCCCTTCTCCCCACTCCAATCTGGCCTACGCCCCATAAATATTAATCCTATATGTGCACTTAGGTGTTGATCAGTGAAATCAATTTGCTGGTGAGTACATGTGGTGCTTATTTTTCCATTCTTGGGTTACTTAGTAGAATGGGTTCTAGTTCTATCCAGGAAAATACAAGAGGTGCTATATCACCATTGTTTCTTATAACTGAATAGTACTCCATGGTATTTTTATGCCACATTTTATTAATCCACTCATGTATTGATGGGCACTTGGGTTGTTTCCACATCTTTGCAATTGTGAATTGTGCCGCTATAAACATTTGAATGCAGATGTCTTTTTTATAGAATGAATGTCTTTTGTTCTTTTGGGTGGATTCCCAGTAATGGGATTGCTGGATCAAATGGTAGATCTACTTGTATCTCTTTAAGCTATCTTCATATTGCTTTCCACAGAGGTTGCACTAGTTTGTAGTTCCACCAGCAGTGTATGAGTGTTCCTATTTCTCCGCATCCACACTAACATTTATTGTTTTGGGAGTTTTTGATAAAGGTCATTCTTGCTGGAGATAAGTGATATCTCATTGTGGTTTCGATTTGCATTTCCCTGATGATTAGAGATGTTGAGCATTTTTTCTCACGTTTTTTAGCCATTATTCTGTCTTTTTTTGAAAAGTTTCTGTTCATGTCCTTTTCCCACTTTTTGGTAGAGTTGTTTGATTTTTTTCTTGCTGATTTTCCTGAGTTCTAAATAGATTCTAGTTATCAGCCCTTTATTGGATGTGTAGCATGTGAAAATTTTCTCTCATACTGTAGGTTGTCTGATTGCTCTTGTGACAGTTTCTTTGGCTGTGCAGAAGCTTTTTAATTTTATCAGGTCCCATTTATTTATTTTTGTTGTTGCTGTGATTCACTTTGGCATCTTCTTCATAAATTCTTTACATAGGCCAATGTCTGTAGGAGATTTTCCAACATTTTCTGCTAGAATTCTAATAGTTTCACACCTTAGGTTTAAGTCTCACAGCATAAGTTGATATTTGTGAGAGGTGAGAGGTGTGGATCCTGTTTCAGTCTTCTACATGTGGCTATCCAGTTTTATCAGCACTATTTATTGAATAAGGATTCTTTTCCCCAATGTATATTTATGTCTGCTTTGTCAAAGATTAGATGGGTATATGAGGATGGTTTTATATGTGGGTTCTCAGTTCTGTTCACTGGTCAGTGTCCTGTTCTTGTGCCAGTACCAAGCTGTTTTCATTACTATAGCCTTGTAGTATAGTTTGAAGTCTGGTAAATTGATACCTCCCATTTTGTTTTTATTGCCTAGGGTTGCTTTTTCTATATGGGGTCTTCTCTGGTTCCATACGATGAATAAAATTATTTTTTCTGTATCTATGATAATTGATGTTGATATTTTAATAGGGATTGCATTGAATCTGTAGATCACTTTAGGTAGTATAGACACCTTAACCATGTTGATTCTGCCCATCCACGAGCATGGTATGGTTTTCCACCTATTTACATCCTCTGCTATTTCCTTCCTCAGTGTTTCATAGTTCTCCCTGTAGAGGTCTTTTTCCTCCTTAGTTAAATATATTTCTAGATACTTTATTTTCTTTGTTGCTATTCTGAAGGGAATTGAGTCTTTGATTTTGTTCTCAGTGTGACTGTTATTGGCATATATGAATGCCTCTAATTTGTGTGTATTGATTTTGTATCCTGAGACTTTACTGAATTCATTTATCAATTCCAGGAGCCTCTTGGTTGAATCCCCAGGGTTTTCTAGATATAATATCATATCATCAGCAAATAGTGAGAGTTTGATCTCTTCTGCCCCCATTTGGATGCCCTTAATTCCACTCTCTTGTTTAATTGCTGTAGCAAGGACTTCCAGAACTATGTTGAATAGAAGTGGAGATAGTGGGCAACCTTGCCTGGTTCCAGTTCTAAGTGGGAATGCTTTCAATTTTTTGCCATTCAGTGTGATGTTGGCTGTGGGTTTGTTATATACGGCTTGCATCATTTTTAGATAAGCCCCATCTATGCCTATTTTGTTAAGTTTTCTTATCATAAAAGAGTGTTGGATTTTGTAAAATGCTTTTTCTGCACCTATTGAGAGGATCATATGGTCTTTGTTTTTGCTTCTGTTTATGTGGTGAATTATGTTTATAGATTTGTTTATGTTGAACCATCCCTGCATCTCTGGGATGAAGCCCCTTGGTCGTGATGGATTATTTTCTTGATAAGCACCTGGATTCGGTTTGCTAGGATTTTGTTGAGAATTTTTGCACCTATATTCATAAGGGATATTGGTCTGTAGTTTTCTTTTTTTTATTGCGTCCTTTCCTGGTTTTGATATCAAGGTTCTGTTGGCTTCATAAAATGTGTTGGGGAGGATTCCATCCTTCTCAATGTTGTGGAATAATTTCTGTAGGATGGGCACCAGTTCTTCTTTATAAGTGTGGTAAAATTCGGGTGTGACTCCATCTGGTCCAGGACTTTTCTTTTTAGGAAGGTTTTTTATTGCTGTTTCAATTTCAATACTTGATATTGGTCTGTTCAAGAATTCTATTTCTTCCTGGTTGAGCCTAGGAAGGCTGTGTATTTCTAAAAATTTGTCCATTTCCCCCACATTTTCCAGTTTGTGTGCATAAAGGTTTTTGTAGTATTCATAGATTATATCTTGTATCTCCATGGCATCAGTTGTAATTTCTCTTTTTTCATTCCTGATGGAGCTTATTAGAGGTTTTTCTTTTCTGCTTTTCATTAGTCTAGCCAAAGGTGTATCAATTTTGTTTATTTTTTAAATGAACCAACTTTTTGTTTTATTAATCTTCTGTATAGGTTTCTTGTTGTCAATTTCATTTAGTTCTGATTTGACCTTATAAATTTCACTTTTTCTGCTTGTTTGGGGTGAGTCTGTTCTTCTTTTTCCAGCACTTTGAGTCAATTCATTAGGTTGTCTATTTGTGACCTTTCTGTCTTTGGATATAGGTATTTATGGAAATAAACTTTCCTCTCAGGACTGCTTTAGCTGTGTCCCACAGATTTTGGTAACCGTGTCTCCTTTGTCATTTAGTTCAAAGAATCTTTTTGATTTTTATCTTGATGTCCTCATATATTTAGATTCTTAATACAAACTGAAATAATTCCTCACGTAGTGCTTTAAGGATTCAAGATTAAATAGTTTTGTTTTAGGGAGAAGAAATAAATTCTGGCATGGAGTGGAGAAATGAGACAGGAAAACAAGGGAAGCCAAACAAGGACTTATTATCAAGCCAACTACCACTAGGGGTGATTGCAACTTAAAACCTTGATGAAACTCTGAGAACGGTGTAAAACCCACTCCTCTGTTATACCACCAGGGGAAAAGTAGCTGGAGCACTTACAGTCCACTTCCCATTAGTCATTGCTCAAGGGCTGCCCCCAGAGGGTGTTAATTTCCTGCCTTTTCAGACCTGCCCGGTGGCAAGGTAGACACCCTCCCTGGCTCCATAGAGAGCAGGTCGGCAGTGATACAGATATTGATGGGGGAACAGATGGGGGAAAAACTCAGGGAGTGGGTGATGTACTGTGTTCTGTTATTCTATGTTACAAGATATTCTTCAAAAACCAAGATGTTTTAACGAACGCATAGTGTTCCATTGTTTGATTATGCCCTAAATTATTAAACCAATACCTTATATTGTTTCTGAAAGACCAAGAATACTCATGAAAGAAAGTGATAATGTTCACATTTGTCTAATTTGTTAGGTTAAAAAACCTTACATTGGCATTAATGAATTGATAATTAAAAGAAACAACTATTCTTCAATTTTTTGATATAAACTGCAAAATTATCTTTTAGAATATTTGCACCAAACAATCTGTATAAACTCAATTGCAGCATATGAGAATATAGCCTTTTCAGTTCACAAAAGGTGCTATTGCCTAACTTATCTGTGCCAATCAGAGAAGAGAAATTTCATCAGATCAGTATCTTGATTCTATTTCATTTTATTATTAGTGTATCTGTTTCCTGTTTATTATTATTGCTGCTGTAACAGATTACCAGAAATTTGGTGACTTAAAACAATAGAAATGTGTTATCTTATAGTTCTGGAAGTCAGAAGTTCAAAATGGGTGTCAATGGCTTATATTAAGGTGCAAGTAGGGCTTCATTCCTCCTGGAGGCTCTAGGTAGGGGAGAATCCATTTCTATGTCTTTTCAACTTCTAAAGGCTGCCCATTTTGCTGGCTTTTTGTCCCCTTCCATCGTAAAGCTGGCAATGACCCCTTTAGTCTTTGTCACAGCATATCACTTGATTATCTGCCTTTCTTGTGTATCTTTTAAGGATCCTTTTTATTACACTGGACATACCCACATAATCCACAATAATCACTATATGGTCAATAATTTAGCATCCTTAATTCTATCAGCAATCTTAATTTTCCCTTGCCGTACAACATATTACCATATAACATATTCACAGTTTCCAGAGATTAGGGCCTAGACATCCCTAAGGAAGGTTTTATTCTGCTCGCCAAACTAATAGAGCTAAATATTTAGCAGATTTAACTGTCAGTTTATATTTTTTCTGTAAATAATTTATTCATGAGTTTTGTTATTTTATTAAGGAGTTCACATTTTTATAATTGATTTCTAAATCTTTCTTTTTTCTTTGTATTTTCTATGTACTGTAGTAAAATTATTATATCTTTTCTCCAAGTTTGGCATTTCCCTTTAAATTTTGTCCCACTTTTACTATGATAAATGCAATTCTTTACCTTAATTCCCCAGAGCTTTTATTTACACTTTTAATTAATTGGTCTTTACTGCTCCCTTTGATACCACATATAATATCATAATAATTCTTATTTTATTTTTTCAAATTGTTCCTTGTTAATTTTTTTCTGATTCTATCTGTAAAGTCTTTATATCACACATTTATCTATCACATTTCCAGAATTGCACAGCAATGTTTATTAGAGTATTAGCATAAGTATAGGTCATATTCATTTTGAGGATATATTGCTTCAATTTTTATTATGTTCTTCCTTTCTCATACATAACTGTATTTTCTTTTCAATTAGTTTCCAAGTTCATTAAGGATAGGCTATGTGTCTTAGCTTTTGTTTTTATTCATTCTGCTCTTTGGTAACAGTGGTCAGATAAAAAATTCTGTTGACAAACTTAAAAATATTAGCAGATTCACAGCATTTCTTAGCTAAAAAGTGGTAAAAATAAATCTCAGAGTTACTGTCGGAAATAATACCAAAATCATGCAGAAGCAGTGTGATGTGATATCTTTGTGTCTATTGTGATTATGTAAATAAAACACAATAAGAATAAATTCAAATACCATTTATTTAAGGTTTAAGCTGAGAAATTGGAATGCAAATGAATTATATATTTTCAAAGGTAGGTGGTCTTTTGGAGGGAATATTATAATTCTTAGCTGATTTTATTTTAATTTGGAATTAATTTAAATCAATAAGAACTTGTTTTAGGAATTATAAAAAGTAGCGAACTAATTTAATATATATGCATTTTCAGTTTAGAATACGATTTTTGGAAAGTACTGTGTTTTGTAAAGTGGTGTCATGTTAAAAAATACAACTTTATTGAACTCATAATTTTGCAAGCTTATATGTTCTTAGTCTAGTTACATCCCAGTTGTTTCCTATATGACTCATAACTTCCATTAATTAAATTGCTCAGGTTCTCCTGATGGCTAATTAGTACCATCAATTAGATTGGTGGTCAATAGAAAAAACTACACTACCATTATTCTACACCTTTTAATACTGCTTGAGTTCATTTTGAACTTTGTCAATCTCAGTATATTTGTTATCTGTGTGGTTCAAGGGAAAAGTCATTACTATTTTCTGACTTAGAAATGAAGAGTTGGGAGAATTATTTTCGTTGCAATGTACTAAATTTCAATGAATAGCATACCATGCTCAAGCACAAGTATGTGATAAATATTATTTTTGGAATATGAAAATAGCAGATATTCCAGAAAGTTTTCCTGAATGAAAAGTTAAATGTGATTTTAACCAGATACGTGTGTGTGTGTGTGCGTGTGTGCGCGCGCACACATATAAACTATGCGTGGGCATAATGAATTTTCATGTAGAATTTAAAACCATGAATTCATTCATTTAACAAACATTTATTCTCACGATGAAATAGTTCACATTCTGTTGAAAAGAACAACACAAATAATTAAAACATAATTTTGGAAATGCATAATTATGTTATGCACAAAATTCTATGAGTATGACTGTCTGGTTTGGAAATCAAGAAAGGCTTTTATGTCAGTCTGGGAATTCAATGGAGTAAATATTAAGATGGATTTAGAAATGCAAAAGATTTATTGGGGATAACACCTGTGTATTAGGGTTTTCCAGAGAAGCAGAACCAATAGCATATATGTGTGTGTGTATATGTATATCCTGTTGCTTCCACGTATATATATATGTAAATATATATACTCATACACACACACACACACACACACACACACACACACACACACACACACACCCATACATAGAGAAAGAGAGACTAAGAGAGAGATTAGGAATTGGCTCATGCAACTATGGAGGCCTAGCCTTCCTATCTGCCATCTGCGAGCTGGAGAACTTGGAATGCTTGTGGTATTCAGGTTGAGTTTGAAGTCTTAAGAACTAAGGGAGCCAATAGTGAACTCCCAGTCTGAGTCCAAAGTCTGAAAATTGTGGTGTGTGGATGTAGCAGCACTGGTATAAGTCCTAGAGTCTGAAAGCCCAAGAGCCAGGATCTTCAATGTCTAACAGTGGGAACAACTGATGGATATCCTAGTTCAAAAGAGGGAGAGAGAATTCACACTTTCTCTGATACCTTTTTCTATTCTGGTCCTCAACTTATTGATGATACTCAACTATGTGGGTAAAAGCAATCTTCTTGACTCAGCATTACAATTCAAATTCTAATCTCACTCAGAAAAACCCTCACAGTCACACCAGTAATAATGCTTTACCAGCTATTTGGGCATCCCTTCACTCAGTCCAGTTGACACAAAAAAATTAACCATTATAGTCTATGAAAGACAAAAAGAAGAGGGATCAAGTGTAGTCAGAGAGGGTTTTAGACTATTTTGCTGATCTGACCCCTGTGAAAGTAGAGGAAGAAAGAAATATTAGGTAGGAAGAGTTTCAGACTTCAGTGAAGCTTTGAGAAAAATCCTCCATCACTCTAACACGGAGCTCCAGTGAAAAGATCGCCCTGTGTTAGGCAGAAATGACCAGGCTCTAGTACCTCTGATGTGTCCAAACATTGGATGGGAACTGTCCAGAGGCAGGTGGCTGCCCTCAAATGCTGTGGTTCAGCCCCAAAATGCTGCAGGTGGAAGGCGTTGACTACTTGCACTCACGTAGCAGGTTGTTTCTTGAAAAGAGCTCTGTGTGAGGCAACTGCATAACTATGAGAGCTTTACAGAAAATATAGCTATAAATTTATTCCTTTAACATTAGTAAATCTTTTTTGAATATCTATCCTGTGTGAAATAATAAGAATATTTTTCTAAGTAATTCTTTATCTAGTTTACAAGGGATACAAAAGTGCTTATCAAAAGGAAATATGTACATAGTTATCATTTTATTGAATGGCTTGTATCATGTGGTCTATAACTTTGCTTGGCTGAATAATGTATGGGATAAGAAGTTATAAATGTAGTTTGGCTCTAGTTGATGAGAGGTCTCGTATCCTGGGCCAAAAAACTTTGGTTTGTACCCTAAAGCAATTGTAAACCATCTTAAGAAAAGTGTGGCATAATCAGTTTTACCTCTAGTACTGTACTAGTGGTTTTCTGGAGAATTGGCCATAAAGAGAGAAAAGAATAGTTGTGTGAAAGCCAAATAAAAGGTATTATTCCATGAATAATGTGAGGAAGGGCATAAATAGGGGAATATCTGAGGAAAAGAAAAGAGAAGGCAAGGACGAGAGAGATATTTTTGAGAGAGTATATACAGGACTTAGCAAATGTATAAATGACAACACTGCTAAAGAAGAGAGAGAGAAGAAATGACAGATGTGTTTTGAGCCTTTGTAACCATTAGCAACACCATAATCTTCTTCTTCATCATCGTCATCATCATCAATATTGTTTGGCAGTGGAGTAGGCAAGATGGAGGAAATTAGGCTTTTGAAGCATTGAATTTGAATGACCACTGGACAGTTTAACAGAGATGCTAATTAGTCTGTATCTTAAAGCATACATCTAATGATGTATTTGGCAATCTTTAGTGTATAACAATAATTACATAACACTTTGGGAATGGATATAATTATCTAAAGAATCTAGACAGAAGAAATAGGTATTAGAATCAGAATTCTCAAGTTTCTGCACAGTAGAGGAAACAACAAAGTGAAGGGACAATCTACAGAAAGAGAGAAAATGTTTGTTAACCACACATCTGATAAGGAGTTAATATCCAAAATACATAAGGAACTCAAACAACTCAATATTAAAAAAAACCAAATAACCCAATTAAAAAAAATAATCGAAGGACCTGAAAAGACATTTTTCAAAAGAAGACATACAAATAGACAGAAGGTATATGAAAAAGATGTCAATGTCATTAATCATCAGGGAAATTCAAATTAAAACTACAATTAGATATCATCTCACAACTCTTAGAATGGCTATTACCAAAAAGACAAGAGATAACAAGTGTTAACGTGGATGTGGAAAAAAAGAAGCCTTTGTACACTGTTGGAAAAATAAATTATTAATAGTATACCCATTGTGGCAAACAGTATAGTTGTTCATCAAAGAATCAAAAATAGAACTATCGTATGATCTAGCAATTCCACTACTGGGTATACATATACCCAAATGAAATGGAATCACAATGTAAAATAGATATCTGCACCCCCATGCTCATTACAGCATTGTTCACAATAACCAACACATGGAATTAACCTAAGTGTTCATCAGCAGGTGAATGGATTAAAAATACATGGTATATGCACACAATGGAATACTATTCAGCCTTTAAAAAGAAGGAAACCCTGTCATTTGCAACAGCATGGATAAATGGGGAAGACATTACTTTAAGTGAAATAAGCCAGGCACAGAGAGATAAACACTGCATAATATCACTTATATGTGTACTCTAAAAAACTAGAACTCACAGAAGCAGAGAGTAGAAAGACAGTTACCAGGGACTGGGGGAGGAAGGGAATGGTGATATACTAGTTAGAGGATACAAAATTTCAGTTTGAAAGGAAGAATAAGTTAAAGAGATCCACTGTACAGCATGACAACTATAGTTAATGAAAATGTATACTCAAAAATTGCTAAAAGAATAGATTTAAATATTCTCACCAAAAAAAAGTAGACCAATGTGAGCTAATGAATATGTTAATTAGCTTGATTTAGCCATTCCGCAGTGTATACATATATCAAAACTACATGAGTACACCTTAAATATACACCATTTTGTCAGTTAAATGATTAATTAATTAATTAAAATCATATCATAGAATGCTACTCAACAATAAAAAATAATTATTTTGTATTTGAGAAACATGAGAGGGTTTGTAATCAAGGAAAACATTGGTAGGCTCTTTCAGAATACTCTCATTAGAATCATAGTTGTAGGGGCTATAATAATTGAAATACAGGAGAAACAAAGCAAACAATCCTATAGATACGTGACAATAGCAATTAAAAATAAAATAGTAATAGTTTGGTGTATATAGAGCTGAACACAAAGTTAAATGTAATCTCTATTATTACTGTTGTTATTGAGAATGAAAATTTATTGGGTGTATATGTAAATTAATAAGAAGAAATTAGTAGAGGACAGACTGTAGATACAAAAGAGAAGGATGACTAATAAGTCAAACTCCAGAAGAGAATTTATGGGTATCAAAATTTGTTTTCCAATTTTAGAAATACAAATATAATTTGTCCTTACATTTTAAACACTTATTTTTTTTCCAGCGATCATCTCATGTAGAAAAAGGATTTGGATAAAAACCAGTATTAAATTATGTCAAGACACATTGAAACTTCACTATGTGTATTTATACTAAAGTAATCTATGTATTATACTAAGTATTGCTATGAAAAAAACTGCATTCCAGGCTCCTCAGCTACAAAATGGGGATAAGAATATAATTTAACACACAAATTATTAAAATATCTTGTAACTTTACTGTGTATATGTATGCTAAATAATATATGTAAAATAACAAAGAAATGCTACTAAGATACTATTCCCAGTTTTTGTGAAAATTAAATGAGTTAGTACATATAAAAAATTCAAACAATGCCTGGCACATAGTAAACAGCAAATAGTTATTGCTATTGTATTACATTGCATTGTATTGTATTGATAAGTATACTACTCACAGAATTCAGCAATTACCTTTATAAATATCTACAAAGAGGAATGAAAGCATTTGACCATACAAAGTCTTTCACAGGAATGTTTAGAGTAGATTTATTCATAAAATCCCCAAACTCAAATCAGCCCAAATGTTGATCAACAAGAGAATGGATAGACAAATCATGTAATACCCATCAATGCAATGCTATTCAACGCAAAAAAGCAACAAACTAACAATGTATGAAGTATGAATGAATCTCAAATATTTTATGCCAAACAAGCCAGAAACAGAAGAGCACATCCATAAGATTTTGTGTATGTGGCATTCTAGGAAATACAAATCTGGTCTATAATGTAATAAAGATTAGTTGTTGCTTGGAGCAGGGTGAGGGTGTGGCCTAAATAAATACTTTTGGAAATATTCCATATCATTTTTATAGTGACATTAATGAAATATAATTCACATATCACGTAATTCAAACATTTAAAGTGTATAATTCAGTAGTCTTCAGTGTATCCATGGATATAAGTTATCATTACCGCAATTTTAGAACATTTCCTCATCTCAGAATGCAACCATGTACACTTTAGTTATCACCCATCTCTCAACGTCTCATTGTCCCCTAACAACCGTAAGCAACTACTAATCTGTTTTTTTATATCTTCTTTGAATAAACATATATTAAGATCCTTTGGCAATTTGTTAATTGACTTGTCTTTTTATTGCTGACCTGTAAGGATTCTTTATATATTCTGGATACAAGCTGCTTATTAGATATATTATTGGCAATTATTTTCTCTTATTGTGAGTTGCTTTTTCATTTTTTGTAATGTCCTTTGAAGCACAAAATACTTCATTTTTATGAAGTCAAATTTGTTTGGTTTATTTTACTCATGGTTTGGTATCACATTTAAGGCTTCATTGCCGAATGCAGAATCTTGAAGATTTATGCCTGTTTTCTTCCAAGAGTTTCATACTTTTATTTCTGATAGTTAGTTGTTGATATACTTTGAGGTAATTTTAGTGCATGGTGTAATTTAAGGTCAAACTTCATTCTTTTGCATGTGGCTATCCAGTTTTCACAGCACTATTCGTTGAAAACACCATTCTTTACTCATTGAATGATCATAGCACCCTTATCAAAAACCGTTTGATTGTAGTCCTAAAGGTATATTTCTAGAGTCTCAATTTAATCCCCTTGATCTAAAGTTCAATCCTAATTCCAGTGGCACACTGTCTTGGTTGCCTTGATTATTGTTGCTTGATTATTGTTGTTTTGAAATCAGGAAGTGTCAATCCTCCAAATTGTCCTTCCTTTTCAGGATCGTTTTGGCTATTCTGTGTTGCATTTCTGTATGAATTGTCAATTTTTGTAGAGTTAAGATTCTTTTAGGGGTTGACCCTATAAAGCAATTTGGAAAATATTACCATCTTATCAATGTAAGTTTTCGGATTCATTATTCCCACTCAATAAATCTGAGAAGACTTTATTCATTGTTTCTTCAAATATTTTTTTCCTACTCCTTTCTCTCTTTCTTGCCCTCTACTATTCCCAATATGTGTGTGTGTGTGTTGGTGTACTAAGGGTGTCCCAGATTTCTCTGAGGCTCTATTCATTTTTCTTTATTCCTTTCCTCTGTTCTTTGGCTTCCAAATCTTCATATTTACTAGTTTCTTCTATCAGTTTAAGTATATTATGAAGCCCTTCAGATGAATTTTTTAATTTAACTTACTACGCTTTTCAACTCCAAAGTTCCCATTAGGTTCTTTTTTATAATTTCTATTTATTATTATTCTCAATTTATTATCATCTTATCTCCTTTTACTTTTTAATCGTGGTTTTCTTTAGTTGTTTGAACCTATTTTTAACGGATACTTTAAAGCCTTTTTCTGTTGTATCCTGTATCTGGTCACTCCCATAAGCAGTGTCTGTTGGTCCAGTGTATTGATCGCACTGTTCCCTTTCTTTGCATATTTCAGAACTTTTTGTTGGAAAACGGATATTTTAGATAACATGGTATAGAAATTTTGTGTGCTGGTCCTCCACTTCTCTGGAGATTTTATTATTATACAAGTGTTTCATTGTTTAGTGAGCTGATGTTTTATTTTAGTAAAGTTTGTATCCCCCTACAGTGTGCTTCTCAAGGTACACAGCTTGGTTATGTCCTGGGATAGCTGGATTGGCAGGTTAAGTTTCCCTGGCCACACCCTGTTGAACTCCATTAATTTCTGGCTTTTTGCTCTCTAGTTTTTAATAATGTCTTTAGGCATAAGTTGTTTCCTGAACTAATTAAGTAGAATTCATTCTCCTTTGAGGGAATAGTTTCTGACGTCAATGTTTGAGATTTTTTCTGACTCCAGGATGGTTCTTCCCATGTTTCTCTTCGCCTATTTTTCTCCAGTAAGCTAGCTAACCTGTGTCTCCTGTGAATCTATCGATACCTCCCAGTTGTCACTCACTACAACTTCGCTGTTGTTGAGAGTTCCTTTAGGCTTGAACTTTTGCAATCTCTGTTAGAAATGAAGTCAATTTCTTTTGGAAGCAATCTGGAACAATCTATGTTTAAGGCTGCTTCTCTCCCCAAGTAAAATCTCTGAACCATGGTTCTGGTACTGGAAATAGGAACAATAGTGTGTTTCTCTCTGAGTGACACCCTTGGCGATAGTTGCTGAGCACTAACTAGATCAGAGGACAGAGCCCCAGATCTCCTCAGCTTGCCTCCCACGGTGTGGAATACCAATCCCATGAGCCAGGGCATGGGTGATCACGACCCCAGTAACCTCAATGATGCTACACCCAAATAGTTCTTCACAGGCAAGTCGAGTGCTGGGTGAAAGAAGACTTCTACCTCTTGATTGCATTTCACTTATAGTGTAGCCTTAGAAATAGGTTGCTGGGACAGGATGAAAAATGCTCCTATTCTGTTCCTTCTACAATGGAAGATAGTCTTCTGACTTTGAGACAGGAAGAAAAAGAATCCTGTGTTCTTACTGTATCAGTCTGGTATGGAGTTTCTGTCCAGCTGAGGTGGCTGTTGGTGCAGTCTTGGTTTAGATACCGCAAACTATCATGGTTCTTACTGAGTTTTAGTGGATTTTCTTGAATGCATGTTTCTTCATTTCCTGCATGCCTTTCAGGCGATTTCAGAGAATTTAAATATTTTTTTTATTAATGTTCGTCAGTGTCTTTGAGAAGCAAGTTGACAAGTTTCCTCACCCTCTCATGCTGTAAGTGGTCTTCCTTCAAAGCTTGAATGTAATTTTGATTACACAAGGGTATACATTTTTCAATAATCATGGAAATGTACTCTTAAATATGGATGCATTTTATTTGATTTAAATTATACTTTAACAACTTTGCTTTAATTTTTTAAATTGCCAATTTAAGAGGAAAGGGAAGGGACATTATTTAAAAAGCATCAAAGTAAGTGTGCATTAATAGTATAAATAGTAACATAATAACATAATTTAAGAATTTCGAATCATTTTGTTGTGAGATTGAACAAGTGAGCTTTAATGCCTCTTGCATTGCCAAGAATGTATAATGTTGCCATATTCCTAGAGCACATTATTAATATTTTCATATCCCAGCTTATATATCAAGGAGTTGCATGGAAATGAATTTTATGTAGCTCAATTTTGTACAACTTCAGTGTACTCTTTAAGAAAAATCAGCCACAAAAACATACATTACAAACTTTGCAAATATAATTTTGCTACTTGTTTGTTAGCAATATATGACCATGTAAACACATTCTGCTGTCTCATCCCAAAGCCCTTGACAAGGGGCATACAAGTGATAGTACCTAAAGCTTGAGTTTCATTAGCTCCATGTCATATCTGCCTCTGCCAGGATTAATTGCTGTGAATATCTTTTGTCCCAGGACTCCTTCTCTAAAACTATACATTTTCTCAAAAGTTTGACTGGTTGGGAGTAGTTGATGCTGTGATTATTAGTACTGCTCTTGGTAGATATATAAATAAGAAACAAAATTCTAGGACACCCTTAATTTACCACCATCACTGTGTTACTTTTGGTAAAATTTATTTAGATGAGATATTTAATTTACTTTTATTTGAGTGAGTTCAGTTGAAGAATATTATTCATATTATGTATATTGAGTAAATAATTTTCAGTTTTACCATGGTGATAGCAATTTTGTTTAACCTGATATCTTTTTTTCTGAGACAGAGTCTCACTCTGTTCCCTGACTAGGGTGCTGTGGCATCAGCCTAGCTCACAGCAACCTCAAACTCCTGGGCTCAAGCGATCCTCCTGCCTCAGCCTCCCAAGTAGCTGGGACTACAGGCATGCACCACCATGCCCGGCTAATTTTTCTATATATTTTTAGTTGTCCAGCTAATTTCTTTCTATTTTTTTTAGTAGAGATGGGGGTCTCGCTCTTGCTCAGGCTGGTCAGGAACTCCTGAGCTCAAACTATGCACCCACCTCAGCCTCCCAGAATGCTAGGATTACAGACGTGAGCAACTGCACCCGGCCCTGATTTCTTTTTAACTGAATTTGTGTGCCATACTTCTACAGAGAAAATGAAAATTGCATCAAATACTTAGAATTTTTCTTGTGATATATCCTTTTTTAGTATGAAATAAACCTTTTAAATAAAAATACATAATGATTAATGATTGTGGAGAGATGAGGACTGAGATGAAAACATAAGAATATTTAAAGAGTGGAAGGAAATGGGTAACCTTATAAATAGAGATAGAAGAAATACCCAAAGAACACAAGAAATAGGGCATTAGAGTTTCATAAAAGTGAAATTAAGGATTTTGAAGAATTCTAAAGAGGAAAAATAGAGTATACTGTTTCTCTATGTTCAAGAGAAGCAGAGAAAGGAGAAGTGATAAAAGGAAGCTTTGCCATATTTAATGACACACAAACACTGGATGCAGTCAAGCAAATACTATTTATACATCACCTGAACCATCAAATAAACAAACAAACCTGAGGGCATCAACAAAAGTAAAATTCTATTTATAAATATGTTGCTACTTATTTTCTTCCAGACTCTCTGCTAGTTGTTGTTTGCCTGCAGTTAAATCCTATAAGGCAAGGGTTAAACTTCTCCTCCAACAAGAAAATCAGTATATAGTTCTGCTCTAACAGACTGATGTGTGATTTCTTAAAAGAAATAATGAATTACTTCTGCAGAAATATCAGCAGGCAAATATATTGTGACTATTTATTTTCTATTTCTATTTCAACTTCTGCTTTTTTTCACTCAGGAGCATAAAATAAAAGAGCAATAGTTCTCCATTATAAAAATCATACTTCATATTTTTCCACTGGACCTGCTATTAGGTTATTAAATCTATATATTCTCTAGGGCAAGGTAGTTTAAATAGATAATTTGATTACACATCCCCTTGTATTTTTTAATCAAATGCCCCCAGCAGGAAAGATACATTCAAATAGTGTGTGTATTATAAATTACAATATTCACTGTTGGATATGTTTAAATTACTTTTATATTTTCATTTAAGTTTTGCCAGCCACTTGCTGTGTGACCTTAGGCAAGGTACTTAACCATTCCAAACTTGATTTTTCTTTAAGTAAAAAAAAAATTCTATATATTTTCCAATATATGTTAGTACCTCTTTCTTTTTTTGATGGGGATAGTGAGGTGAGGTAGGGATGGAGTGTGAGGCAATACTTAAATGTAAACGATATTCATTTCTGTGGAACTATAGGGTTGCACCACTGTATAAGCTCTTAGGTGACTGAGAGCATGGTAAAGAATACATTTTTATGTTAAGTCACCTTAGGTTTGAATTTTAGCTTTAGTACTTATTAACTCTGTGACTTTGGGAAAGTTAATTAACCTCCCTGAGGAATATATTTTATATGGAATATGGGCATAATAACAAGTGCTGTAAGGATTAAGTAAGCTTAATTATGAGAGTTTAGTTCAGTCAAAAATCAATAGGTCTCATTGTTTTCATTATATTATATACTCTATATGAAATATGCTTTACAAAAAATAAAGACTTTTTATATGCTTTTACACCACATTGATTATAGAGAAGAGCAAAGAGTTGGAGGTTTTTTCCCTCGAACTTCCTGTCTCCTCTTTCTTGCCTAGAAAATTTTTCATGGGACATGTTCTTGGTACAACAAACATGCTCTCTAAGACACCTCAGAGTATATTTATAGCCTCCCAAATTCAGTATCTTTTTGGGAGCAAACATGACTTGGAATATAACCACCTATTTTTCAGGGGAGATATGAGACATGGATTTTTCTCTTTTTTTTTTTTTCTCATTTTCTTCTTTTATTCTGGGAAAACTCTACCTTTTCCCTACAACTAAAAGTTATTAGAAATAATAAAACACAATGAATAGAGTCATTGACTTATTGAAAGATAAGTGCTAAAAATTAAAATGTATTTCTCAATATTAAATTAATATTATCTGCTCTATAATTGTTAGTGCCCACTATGGAAGTTTACTATGATTCCTTCTGGAACCATAGGAAACTGCTTTTTAGCTTTGGAAATATATTAATAATAACTATTCTTGGAATTTTAAAGAAAGATGTCACTCAACTCTGTATGTCGTATTTGTTCTGAGGCACAGAATTCTTTAGTAACTTGTATCTGGCTCATACTGCTTCTACTTCACACCTTCCACATTTACTTTAATTTTAAGCTCCAACGCAAAGCAATGCTACATCAATAATTTGAGTGCTGATGATTGGTAATGGCCATAACTCAACCTTATTTCTAGAAGATATGATATTTGATGGAAACAATTAAGATCAATTTCAATACATGGCGTTCCAACAAATGACATGGTAAATCCTTGGCAGAATAATAAACAGTGCTTCCTATTCATCACTGGAAAGGCATGTATTTCCTTGCAAGCTGTTTTGGGTGGAAATTTAACATTATATTGTCTAGGTCCATGTTTGTTAATTTTCTAGTCAATGGCAAGAGAGATAGTTAAAGGAAATATAGTAATTCCTGAATTAGATGAGAAACTAATGCAATTTCCATATTCTTAACTAATTTGAACTCATAAAGAAATATAATACAGTATAATAAAAAAAATGAATTTGAACTGATCCACTATGTTTTTTTAACACAATTATGGGAAAGCAACAATGACATCAAAGCAGACTGAGATTAATAAAATTTTTACTAAACAAAAAAATGGATATTTATGAATGATGATTGAAGATAGTGATAAAGAAAATAACACGGAAGAAATGCATCTGAAAATAAGGCAGGATAAATCAACTCCACTTCACTAATATCCCGTTTCCTCATTCAATCCCACACTCATGTTGCATATCTGTACCCTCAGTGATTTTATAATCTAAGAATTATAGTGGTAAAAAGAAATGAGATGTATGAAATGCATATAGAACTGAGGAGTGCAAAAGGGTAAAGAAATTAAATCATTTAAAGAGTATTTCACTTCTAGAGTCATGTAAAATTGCCCCTCTGGACTATTTATGCTCTTTGCCTTTCCTATTAAAAGGCCTGAAATTTTCATAGCAATTTAAAATATTTTCTCCTAACATTAAAAAAGGTTTCACTAAATGGATTTTTTTCTCTAAAAGTTTTTTTCATATTTATTCTTTTTAATTCTGTGACACATTTGATTTTCATTTTATACCCAGGATTATTTTTTCCACAATCTAAGAACAAGTATGCCACTGTTGAAAATAGTGGTAATATCAATTTACTATTGTTAGAATTCAATATGTGAGTTAATGTATTAAAGTAAAAACTCTGCTTTTCTGCTACCATTTAAAGTTGTTAAAAATTGAATTTCCTAGACAGAAACAAGAAAGTTACTATTAAATGATACCTATTTGAGCTACATTTACTATATTAATATACTAGTTTCAAAAATGTTTTTTCCCAGGCTAATATATAATTTCAGCAAAAGGAAAAATGAATGGCATGGGCTGGTTTAGCTAGTGGTTAATAAATGAGCCAAAGTATCACACAATACATGACTTAAGATCTGAAGTAGACTTCTGTCATTTGTTTTCATGAAATTATGTTCAATGTGAAGATAGTAGTGAGTAGCCCAAAATAGGTTGTGCTAAGAATTTAAAGGCCGGTAAATATGAAATAATTATATAATATTGGCACACAAGTCACTTTTGTCACATACGATAAGTTTTATCACAAAAGTTACATACAATGTGATTAAGTGATTTGTGAACCCGACATTTGAGACATTAAAAAGTTGCTAAGAAGTGTTGCCTATTTCTTGGGTGATAATTATAGCACAGTTTTTTTAATTCTAGTTGGATTCAACGTAGGTCCTTATCTAGGCATATTTACAATAATGCAGTATATTTTTATATGCAGCCCGCAATCTAATTAGCACTTTCTAATTTCTAGCTTAAAAAAAAAATACCGCAAGTAGCATATGGCTTCAAATCTTTTATTGTTACAACTATACCGTATGCCTGTAAAAGTATACTGTAAAACAAAAACTAAACCTCTCTTTGCTTTTATTCAGTACTGCTCCCTGACTTTTTATTTTTATCAGATAATTAAATAACTAAACAAGATGAAATGAGCTACTTAATTTCGCTGGGAATTAGAGGTAATTTAGGTTTGAGAAACTACTTTTCTGAATATTGAAATGATTCCTCATGTCAACTCTACCGAGCTTGCTTATCTTACTAATTTCTTTACATCTCTATCAAACATATATTGTAGTATATGTTTACAGTAAATAAATAAATTTGTTTTTTAGATTTTTTTAAAATATATATTTAATGTACTAAATCTGTCTCACTTAAAAAATTGTATTTTAATCAGCTAATATGAAGAATAAGACTGTAGGATATTCCATTACATCATGCCTTATGAAGAATAAAAACATCATTCCAAAATGTAAGTTTTTATGTATATTGGTATTACATAAATAGTACCACATCTATATGCCCTTTAGTTATTGAAGGTGCGTGCTGATGCAGGTACAACTTATGAAAAGGAAACTCAAGCCCCACAGGGAGCCAAACATGAAATCATAGAAGCCCCTTTTCCCTTGGTCTCCATCCCATTTCCTTTTCTATTTTTCCATACCTTGCCTAGATTATTGTCTCTCTGTCCTTTTTTTTTTTTAATTTAATTTATTTATTTTTTTTCAGACTGTGGGGAAATCAGACCCAATTCCTTTTCCAATTTTAGAGGGCAGTGGTAAACTGTTACATGTTTTATGCTGGAGTGTCTATGTAAATCACCAACATTTCACCTGCTAAAATTCATCATCCTCCTCCCCATCACATTATTAAAGCACAAGGTCTCCTTTCTCCTAGAACTGAAGATATTGATTAAAAGAAGAGCATAAAAAGTATATCATTTCCCCCTAAACTCTCTCTTTAGTGGAACATGTGAACTGTAGCAAAAGAGAGTGCTGTTTCTCACCATTTTTTTTTTTATTGCAGCATATTAAGGGGGTACAAATGTTTAGGTTACGTACATTGCCTTTGCCCCATCTGAGTCAGAGCTTCAAGTGTGTCCATCCCCCAGACTGTGTGCACAGCACCCATTAGGTGTCTTACCATTTTTTCAATACAGAAATCGCAAGTGTGGTACTATTGTGTTCTCCACATCAGGCCATATTTAACTACACAGATGTGCTCTCTCTGGGCACGATTGGTTTCAGACAATGATGAATCTCATGAAATCACCAGTTCTTCCTACATGAATAGTGCT
This sequence comes from Indri indri, assembly GCA_004363605.1. Taxonomy (NCBI): domain Eukaryota; kingdom Metazoa; phylum Chordata; class Mammalia; order Primates; family Indriidae; genus Indri; species Indri indri. Next base: position 8,315 of record RJWJ010015402.1, on the reverse strand, counting down.
CTATGGTCTTGGTTTGGGCACCAGTACTCTTTTCCACCATCATATCATTATGTCCCCTATACAATTGTAAAATCTCCTCGTTAGGGGTGGATTACTTCTACCCACCCAGTATAACTGTGCAAGTGACCCTAATTACCATGAAGTTGGAGAATATAGTCATTGTATTTATTCTTTCCCCCTTTAGGGATAAATATGCCATACAGAGTTGAGTAACATCTTTCTTTCAAATTCTAATAATAGTTTTTACATTTCCAAGGCCCACTACTGAACATGGTTTGCTAATTAATACCTTTGCTGTCCAGTGGTGAGGTAGGTTCCCTTTTTCCCTTTAATTAACATAGGGAAAAGTTTTTGCAGTGCAGTATCTTATAAGTTACGTACAGCTGGACTTTATATACCAGCAAGAGTTACTATCAGATATTGTCTTTACTTCTAGTAGGCAACTACACACATAGATAAACACACACACACACACACACACACACACACACACACACACTCACTCTCTTACTGGATAAAACAAGAGTCTACAGTAAATATTCTTCCTGTGTCAAGCTAGCTGATATTAGTGTATTTTCTTCTCTGTACCACTATGCTGAGTTGCTAGCGCCAGGAGCCAATAAAAATTGTATGTTTGGAAAGCTCTTCAAGCCCATCATCCTTAATACTAACCCCAGAAATAGAGGTTGGTAAGCAGCTCAGGATTCTTTTCTAGCTGTAATAATCATGGAAGAAGGACTTCTATTACCAAAAACAAAATATTAATAATCAGAGTATTTGAGCCAATTTTCCTGCTGAAAACAATTGAAAATGCTAGATAAAATATTTTCTGAATTCTTTAAAAACATTTAAGATATGCAAGATAATAAGAAAGTGTTTGTCAAAAATATAAGAAAAGTTTGAGCCTAAAGAACTGATAGGAGAAAGACCTGAGTAGCTAACTAAATACTTTTGCCTTGAGAGCATCTGTTGATGATGCTATCTTGAGCTTAATATAAGGCCTACCTAAGAAAATGAGATGGAATAAACGCCTTGTGACTGCCCAAAGATTTGAATCTAATAGAAGATTTATAGCATATTAAGCTGGGATCTTAGTGTATTGTGTTATCAAGATAAGGATAAAAGTAAAAATAAACCTGATCTCCGACCATTAAACGTAAGTTTGCTTGTCTGGAAAAAGAGATGGGTGCGGATGAAAGAAAAATGATTCTGAGAAGCCATGGGAAATAACTGGATCACTCACATATTAGCAGTTTCTATTTGCATCACCAGGGAGATCCAGCTGACCGTACACTGTGAGCTTGGTTGAAGAAACCACTGACATGGTAATGCCCAAGTTTCTTGGTAGAAGTAAGAAAAATCCTCTCTAGAGAAAAGTACTTCTGAAATAGGCTTCAAATTCATTTTCAAAGATAATAGATGTACCTGGACAAAAAATAGCATATCATGTGGAAACCAAGGGCTGATTATAGAAATAAATACAAAAAAAAAAAATACAGGCACAGACTTCAGACATAGCAATTATCAGACAAATCTTCTAAACTAGTATGTTGAATATGATAAAAGGAATAAAATAAAAATTAAAAATAAATTTACAGAGAATCTAAAATGACAAGAGGTAATAGCTGAAAGACAAAAATCAAATAGACCTCCTGTTAGTGAAAAATAAAACATTAAAAAGTAAACAATTAAAAGTTGGGTTTAGCAAGGAGTTAGATGTAGTCGAAGAAGAAAAATTAAACTGCATTGCAGTTTATATCAGAAGAAAGATAGTATAAAAATGTTAAAGGATGTGTTTAATGAAATTTCCTGAAAATGAGAGAGATCATTAGACTAGAGGTAATAGTTGAAGTCAAAGGAGAACAATCCACAATCTAAGAAATGAAGTCAATCCCAAAGATAAATGTAAAGAGAAAACCATATGTGGCTATATTATAATAAAAATGATAAAAGCCAGAGCTGAAGAAAAACTCTTCAGAGCAGGCAAGGAAAAAAGACAGATTGCCTTTAAAGGAGATGGAAGCCAACTGACAACTTATTTTCAAAAGGAACCAAAAAAATTGGTAAACAGTGAATTATGTATTCAATGTACTCAGAGAAGAACTAACTGCTAACTTAATTATGCTTTACCTCAGAAAACTCTTTAAAGAATTAAAGCAAAATAGAAAATTCACAAAGAACACTTGAATGTTTTCTGCAAAGAAGCCTCCATAAAAAGAAATTTTGATGGATTGATTTTAGATAAAAGGAAACATTTCAGGTAGAAAGTTTATAATAAAAAATAATGAATAATTGACATGCAAACGAATGAAATTGGACACTACCTTATACAGAAAGTAACTCACAATGGAATAGAGATCTAAATGTAAGAGCTAAAAATATAAAATTCTTAGGAAAAAATAGAGCTAAATCTTTATGACCTTGAATTAGGAAATGGTTTCTGAGATATTATACCCAAAGCAAAAGTAACAAAAGAAAAACATATATAAATTTAACTTAATCAAAACTAAACATGCTTGTTTTACAAAGGACACATTAATAAAGTGAAAAGACACCTACAGAATGGGAGAAAATAATTTCAAATCATATAGTCCCTGATAAGGGACTTGTATCTGAACACATAAAGAACACTTACATCTAAATAATAAATAGACAAAAAATCCAATTAAAATATGGGAAAAAGATTTGAATAGACATTTCCACAGTGGTATATGAATGGCCAATAAGCATATGGTACGATGCTCAACATTATTATTCATTAGGGAAATGAAAATCAAACCACAATGACATTCAATTCTATCAATACTACATATGCACAAGGATAGCTATTGTGACAGTTAATTTTTAGATGTCAACTTGACTGGATTAAGGAATTCCTAGAGAACTGGTAAAGCTTTCTTTCTGGGTGTGTCTGTGGTGGTTCTTCCAGGGATTGGTGTGTAAGTTGGTGGACTGAGTGTTAAAGATCTACCCTCAATGTAGGCTGGCACCATCTAATCGGCTGGAGGCCTGGATAAAATAAAAAAGAAAGACAAAGATTTTCTTCTTATCTTTCCTGGAACTGAGACACACTCCTCCTCCTACCCTTGGATATCAGAAATCCAGGTTCTTAGGCCTTGGGATTGCTGGACTTATACCAGTGGCTCCCTGGATTCTCAGGCCTTCAGCCTTGGACTGAGTATTACACCATTGGCTTCCTTAGTTCTGAGGCTTTCAGAGTTAGACTGAGCCATGTTACTGGCATCTCAGGGGCTCCAGCTTGCAGACAGCCTGTCATGGAACTTTGAGGCAATTTTCCTTATCCCCTCTCATACATCATCTATGTCTATATCTACATAAACATTATGTATCTAGATATACGTATCTATTAATATATATCCATATTTATATCTACATATATCTATATATATATGAATATATCTACATATAAATATATCTATTACCTATACCTCTCCTCTCTCTCTCTCTCTCTATGTATATAAATGCACATACTCATATATATGCACACACTTTATATATATATATATATATAAATATATATATATATGTATATATATATAAAGATTGTCCGGAAAGTATCAGCTATAATTTTCATAATTTTTCATATTATATGGCTGGATACTTTCTGGATATCTCTTTTGTGTGTGTGTGTGTGTGTGTGTGTGTGTGTGTGTGTGTGTGTGTGTAAATATATACATACACACACATATGCACATATATACTATTTGTTTATTTGTTTTGTCTTTTTGGAAACTGTAATACAGCTATAATAAAAAGAACAATAACAATTGTTGGTCAGAATATGGAGAAATTTAAACCCACATAAATTTCTGGAAGAACTGTGAAATAGTAAAGCCATTTTGGAAAAGAGTTTTGTGGTTCCTCAAAATATTAAACATAGAGTTACCATCTGATGCATTGGTTCCACTTCTAAGTATATGCCTAGGAGAATTAAAAACATATGTTCACACAAAAACACATTCATAAAAGTCCATTCATAGTAGCCAAAATGTGAAAACCACCTAGTTGTCTATCAATTGATGGTTAAATAAATAAAATGTGACATATCCATACACAGAAACATCATTTGGCCATGAAAAGGAATGAAGTACATGCTACAAAACTGATGAACCTTAAAAACTTTATGCTGAGGGGAAAAAAGGGCCTTTACAAAAGGCTGTACTCTATCTGAATCCATTTACAGGAAATGTCCAGAATGGGCAAATCCATGCAAAAAGAAAAGGACATCATTGGTCATCATGACTGAGGGAGAGGAGGTTGCAGAGTGGCTGCTAATGAGTATAGGATTGTGTGAAGATAAAAATGTTGTAAGATTGAAGATCTGTGATTTTTACACAACTCTGTAAATACACTGGATACTGATCAAGGGTATATAAAGGATAAAATTTATGGTACATAAGTTATGTCTCTATAATGGTGTTATTTTAAACAAAAAAGAAATGAAAAGAGAATAGTGTGGTACATATAAACATAAAGTACAAATAAACATAAAGCATTAATAATGTTATTGTTAAGAAATGCTTGAATTTCATATTGAAGGAGAAAAACAAAGTAGGAGGACTTAGATTACTCAACTTCAAGACTTACCATAAAGTTATATTTTCAAGACTGTGCAATATTGGTGAAGGAATAGACAAATGGATCCATGAAACAGAGAAGAGCCTAGAAATAGAATGACATGAATATATTGTACTGATCTTTGAAGCAAAAACAATACAACAGAATAAAGACAGTTTTTTCAACAATGGTGCTGGAATGACTGGACATGAAAAAATACTGAATCTAGATGAGACCTTATACACCAAATGAAGATTAACTCAAAATGAGACGGCTGACTAGACATAGATAGCATGTGCTTCCTCCATGGAAAAGAAGCAGAATAGTGAACAGATTATCACATTTCAAACAGATCACCTCAGAGAGAAAGCTAGGATTCATCAGGGAAGGGACTGGAAGCACCAAAAGTGGGTAAGGTGAGGGATCAAGGCAACTCGCCCCACTGGATGACTGGCTAACAGTCGGGAGAAGCTCCTGGATGTGGTGAAACAATAAGATAGGAGCTCCCAGAGTTCCACTTGGCAAGGCAAGCTTTTACGATCCTGGCTATAAGAGAATCTCACAGGTTTTAGGCCTAACATATGGAGATACTTAGAGATTTTTACAGAGACATTGTTTCAGAAAGGGAACTCATACAGAAACCCATAGGCACGTGAGCCTAGAGCAGCTTGTGTCAGGTGCCACTTTGACAGCCTAGATACTGGAGAACATGTCTGCTGCCACTGTGTGGCTCCAAGGAGGGATAGAGGAGCCCAGCCACTCCCATGCACCCCTTGGAAGGTCTCCACCACCCTGCTATGGGCTGCATTTGAGACTGAGATACAAGTGGACAGTATTTTCCACAGTTTCTCATACACACTGCCTGCCTGGGTGAGGTCCCAGGTGCAGAAAGAAAAATACTGCAGAATGTAAAAATGTTGAACTCATAAAAACAGAGAATAGAATAATGGTTACCAGGCATTTAGGGAGGAGGAGTTAAGGAGATGTTTTTACAAAAATAAAAAAAAATTGCTAAGTAAATATTAATAGATTTTAAGAGTCCTCACCACAAACAAATAAGTATGTGAAGTAATTCATAAGTTAATTAGCTTGATTGAGCCATACCACAATGAATACATATTTCAAACCATGTGCAACACAATATGATTTTTGTCAATTAAAAATATATAAATATATAAATAAGAGGAAAAAACATGATCAATACCTGAACAAACACCTCAGTAAAGAAGATATACAGAAGCCCAAATAAATATAAAAAAGATGCTCAATATGATAAGTCATCAGGGAATCGTAAATTAAAAGAACAAGTATTTATCACTACCCACCTATTAAAGTGACCAAAACCCAAAACACTGGCAACACTGAATACTGATGAGGATATGAGCAACAGAACTTCTCATTCATTGCTGGTGGGGCAAAATGGTAGGCACTTTGAAAGACAGTTTCACAGTTTCTTACAAAACTAAACAAACTCTTACCACACAAGCTTATTCTTCAGTATCTACCCAAATGAACTGAGAATTTACAAACACACAAAAACTTGCACACATATGTTCATAGCAGCTTTATTCATAGTTGCCAAAACGTAGAAGCAGTTAAGATGTCCTTCAGATGTAAACAGTAGTAAATCCAGACAATAGAATAGTATTCAGCCCTAGAAAGAAATGAGCTATCCCCAATCCATGAAAAAATATAGACGAAACATATATGTATATTATTAAGTGGAAGAAGCCAATTTGAAAATGCTACATACTGTATGATTGCAACTGTATGACATTCTGGAAAAGGTAACATTATGGAGACAGTAAAAGAATTAGTATGTGCCAAGGTTTCTGAAGAGAAGAACTGACAGAGTATGGAGGATTTTTAAGGCAGTGTCATTATGTCATTATAATCCAAAAATGGTGGATTTTGTCATTATACATTTGTCAAAACCCACAGAATGTTCAACACCAATGGCGAATCCTAATGTAAACTATGGACATTAGGCGATAATGATATTTCAACATAGGTTCATTGATTTTAAAAATGTATCACTGTTGTGCAGTATATGAAGAGTGGGAGAGGCTGTATGTACGTAGAAACAGGGAATTTATGGGATCTCTCTACTTTCTGCCAAATTTTGCCAACAAATGCTATACAACATACATTTTATTAATTAAAAAATGAGTGAACTTCTCATATTTGCAATAACATGGATGAATTTCAAAATAATTATACTGCGTGGAAGAATCCAGACATAAAAGAGTTATACATAGGATTTCATGTGTATAAAGCCCAAAGTAATCTATAGGGACAGAAAGTTTATCCCCTGGAGATAGGGAGCCAGGAAGAGGTGAGAGAGAGGAATTATACATGGCCTTAAGGAAACATTTGGGGTGGTGGACATGTTCACTATCTTAATGGTGGTGACAGTTTCAAGGATGTATGAAAATGTCAAAAATCAATACTTAATTACATGAATTTTTTTTCAATTTCACTTCAATAAAACTGTAAAAAATGTGATAAAGTCACACTATGGATTATCAACATACCTTAAAAGTAATGTGGCTGGAACTTAATGTTGAATGAGCAGACTAAGCAGTAGTGTTGAATGAACAGACTAAGAAACAAGATAGAAAAAATATTAAAATAATGCAATAGTGACAGCTGAGTCAGTAGAGGGATACAAATGAATATTTTTCTAATTTATACACATTTTCAGGAAGAAAGGTAAAAATTAATTATTTAGGGATAAAATCAGCATGTTGTAGTTTGTAAAGAAATCTGGAATAGTAGAAACAGACTGTAAAACCTCAAAAACAAAAAGGGGATAATGAAATGGCTTGCTAAAACAGAATCCTAAACAAGGCACATCTTAGTTTGTGTTTCCTCAAATCAGATAACAAGAAGAGGATTTGGGTGAAAGAAGTTCACTTGGGAGAAGACCTGGAGAAACACTAGATATGTGGAAGTGCAGGCCCAGGGTAGCTCCTGGAACATTGATTCCTCTGCTCTCCCCATCTTCCCTGCACAATGGAGAGCAATGACCTTTGGGTGCAGAAAATCGCTTCAGACAAAGATACAAAGGAAGCCTCAGGTGACCTCATGGAATGGATAGTTCCGGGAAATATGAGAATAAATTATTTTAAAACTAGTTTTTACTTCCAATTTTATAAAAATTGCTTTGGATATCCTAGGTAATTTGCATTCCCATATGCATTTTATAAATATCTTGCCATTTCTCCAAAATACTTGATGGAATTTTTATTAGAATTGCATTTTTATCTACAATACAATTTGGAAAGATTTTGTGCTACAGTGTGAATGTTTGTGTCCCCCTTCCTCCTAAAATTCATATATTGAAACTTACCCCCAATGTGATGTTATTAAGAGGTAGAGCCTTTGAGAGGTGATTAGGTCATGAGGGCAGTGCCCTTATGAATGAGATCTGTGCCCTTGTAAAACAGGTGCAGATGAATTTGTTCTTTACTTTCGCCATGTGAGGATGCAGGGAGAAAGCAATGTCTGTTAGAAATAGTCTCTTACCGGACTCCACATATGTTCGCACATCAGTCTTGGACTTCCCAGCCTCCAGAACTGTGAAAAATAAGTGTTTGTTGTTGAAAAGCCACCCAGTTTATGGTAATTCTATTATACCGGCCCTAATGGAGTCAAATGTCTGGAATTTTAGCAATATTGACAGTAAAACTATTTAAATTAGAAAAATATTTCCTGCTATTTAATAAATTAGCAGA